>JAGGCT020004129.1:194282-257383 GCA_017654935.2 Phymorhynchus buccinoides
TTTGTGCGTTCCCAGGCCATATGACATCAATGGGTTAAGGTAATACGTGTCCGTTTTTCAGTTGCACTGGTCTCCCCGCTGCGTACAGCCGACGCATTCCGATTTCGAGGAGCTTAACGGAGAGAAAGCCCGAGAGAGACGCAATATTTGGAAGATTTTTGTGTTTTTAACAGGCAGGAGAATGGGCCAATATGTCAGAAAACATGATAGAACGCAAAGTGAAAGGTCAGAAGCAAACGAGAGGGCAGATTAGAGGGAAGCTACAACAAGCACAGAACTTCCAGAAGGTGGTGGGAACTATGTTTTACAAAAGACGCCCCGGTATTCCCACGGAGGAAATAAACTTTAAGTATTAAAGTGATCATTGGATTTTGTTTTAGTTTTATTTAAAGAAGATTTCATTACCTGGAAAGGTTGCAACAGGTGTTGTTGTTTTTTCAATCCGCCTCGGAGAGCTCCAGCAAAAAAATATGAGTTGCTTGGTAAACCACATCTGTAGAAAAAAACCCTTTGTTGAGGCTCGTGTTTAAACATAACATTTGCAGAAAGAAAATGTCAATTGTCTGAAACCCCCCCTGTGCTTTTCAAGAATAGCTGGATATTTTTGCCCTGTGAAAATTATAATTTTCAGAGTGTACTATTATATCCACTTTACTCTTTGAGCCCCAAATAGAACACCACATTTTGCCGGATACGGTTAGAAATTGCAATTGCAAACGAACTCATTGAAAATTGAGATATTTGAAAAATGCAACGGTATAGCGCTTCGCTTTCATACTCTGGCTTGGCCGTACCGTAATATTATTGTCTCGTGCACTGTGGTCTTTAACATAGGGCTTTATGATAGTCACATTGTATGTGCGTGTGTTGTCCTTGAATGCTTTGAGCAAGTTTGTATGTGTGGCGCTCATTCATCACCGCGACGCGCGCGTATTCTCTTGTGCTGGTGTGGTGTGTGTGTGTGTGTAGTGTGTGTGTTAGTTCTTGTTGTTGTGTGTGTGTTCGTGTGTGTTGTGTGTGTCTTCTGTGTGTGTGTGTGTGTGTCGTGCTTGTGTGTGTGTGTGACCTTGAATATGTGCGTGCATGTGTGACATTCTGTAGTTCTTAATGTCCTTTCTTTCAATTTTTGTTTTAAATCAGACACAATGTTGATCATCAATTTGTTCTTTCTTTTAATTCGATGAATATATGGAATAGGGGCGGGGAAAGTGAGGGGGGTGGGGGGGCATAAACGGCGGAACAGTGGGCCCACCGCAGGTGGGGGGGGGCAGAGAGCAGCGGCAGAGCAGCAGTAAGTTAGTCAGTGGGGGCAAGAACGTAGATAGGAAGTAGTAGCTGTGGGCAATGGGGGCAGCCAGAGTGTAGAGTGGTGCCAGTGTAGTAGCAGTGTTGGGGCAGGGGCAAGCACTAGTTCCTCAGAGAAGGTGGGGGGGCAGTGTTGGGGGCAAGAGCAGTGTACTCAGCCTAGTGTTGGCATAACCAGTAAGGTAGTGGGGCAGTAGTTAGTAGTCAGTGTTGTCAGGGGGAGTGTTGGGGCAAGGTGGCAGTGTATGGAAACATAAACGTGGGGCACAGTGGTGGTTTTGTTCATATGGTTTGGCTTTATTTAATCTTTTCCCAACACAATGTATGAATTGTTGGTTATGTAGTAGATATTGTTGTTAGGGCGTGTGGTATGTTAGTATGTATGTACTGTATGTAGTATGTATGTAATGTTATGTATGTATGTAGGTTGTATCTGGGCCACCTATCTATCATCTGTCTTTTATTATGCATTATATAGGTCCGCTTCTATGTATATTGTGTATGCATGTAGATTATGTAAATTGAATTTACGAATAGTATGCATATAGCTAAGATATTTTGTCCCATATGATATATAGGCCCCTAATTTCTAATTTAGAATTTAATTAATAATGCAAAGTTTGTGTATCGTTTGTATGTTATGTGTGTAAACATATGTGGTGTATATATGTAATAAGTTACGATGGCCATGCATGGGTAGTTTAAATGGTTTGCTATGCGTGGACGTGGCTTATGCGCATACATGCATCATATATGAGTGTGTGTTTCTTGTGTGGTTTGTATTATGTGTCGTACTGCGGTTTGTGTGTTTTTGTGTGTTGTATGTGTTGCATATGCATATGTGTGCGTTTGTTGTTTGTGTGCCGTGGATTGGGGATGTGTTGTACGTGGAGTTGTTGTGTGTCTAGGTGTGCCTGGTGTGTGTGTTGTAAATGGTCGTTTGTGTGTGTGGTGGTGTGTGCGTTGTGTTTGGGGGTGTGTCTCTGTCTTGTTGTGTGTGGTGTTTATGTGTTGTTGTTGTCTTGTTCTTGTAGTGTGTTGTCCTGTGTGTTGTATGCGTGGTCGTTGGTGGTGTTGGTTGGTGTGTCTGTTTGTGTGTTTGTGTGTGTTTTGTGTTGTCTGTGTCTGGTTTAATTGTGTGTGTGTGGGTTGCTGTGTGGTGCCGGTTTCTGTTGCCTTGTTGTGTGTTCTGTGCATGTGACCATGAATTGTAGTGTGCGAATCAGTTTTGTTCTTAAAATAGTGTCCGCAATATTTCATTTTTTGTCTGTTCTACCTACTAGTCCTCTGTCTTTAGTGTGTTGTTTTGTGATTTTGTTTATTTTGCTGCAAAAAAAAAGGATATTTCCTGTTTTAAAAATGGACAGATAAATAAAAGATGAGTGATTTGCATTGATATTTTGATTGCATTGTTTTATACCATTATGTAGTTTGTACTTGACTGCGAAAAAATAGCAAAAAAAAAGACCACCCGACTATTCGGAAAAGGAAGAGCTTGGTTTTAAAAATTATAAAATTTGTTTATATTTTTTTTAGAAGATTTAGGAAGATGCTTATTCAAAATCGGCACAATCCCCACTTTCTCGACCCCAAAAAAGGGTTAGGATAGCTTGCGTTTGGGGGGGGAAGTTCCCCAAACAGATCAACCTTATATTTCTTTAGATGCACAGCTGACTTGTATCCATTGCAAATGCCTCCTTTAGTGTAGAGATTTGGATTTATTTTTAAATCGACCTGGCGTTCTTGCACGTGCCTCCAGGAGTCTGTCAGGAGCGGGGTGGAGATGGTTGCTGAGTTGATTGTTCTTCGTCCCATATATATATATATTTTTTTTTTTAAGTGATGGTTTGCAGCCGAAATGGACGTAAAAGCTAACTTTCTTTCCTTATAGTGTGAGGAACATAAATTAATGTTAAAAAAATTCGATGGCTGGAGGTCAAAGCGGCCTATCTTTGATAGTCCATTGCCATATTATTGAACTTATTACGAAAAACTAATAACTTGTATTAAAAAAAAAGACCCTGCAGAAAATAAAAAGACATATAACCCCCTTTTGCTCGCTCTCTCCTTATCATATTTCTGCGTCATTGCCTTGTTTGATAAAGCTAATTTAGTTTTTTTAATTAAATATTAATAAAAGTCCAATAAATTCATAATAAATAAAATAATTAATACCCGTCAATGGACCATCAAAAAAGAAAAAGATAGGCCGGTTTTGACTCCAACTCCCAAGCCATCGTTTAAATAAAACAAAAAATAGTTCTTTTAACATAAGCGGTTTGGGGGTTGGGGTTTTGGGTGGGATTATTTTTTTTTTTTTTTGCTGGGTTTATTTCTGGTTTTTTTTATTTAATTTACTTTATTTTTTTATTATGTTGGTGTGACCTTTTTTTTGGGTTTTTTACCAACACACCACGACTTCTTAGTTGCGGGTTTTTTATTATTTTGGTAACGGTACACAACCGTTAATTGGGGGTTTAACCACATTTTTTATTTTACACCACGCGGACGACTTTTCAGTACCGCGTTTTTCGTTTTGCTTTTCTTCTTTTTTGTTCTCGTTTTTTCTTTCGCGTTCAATGGGTTTTCTGTTCTTAACCGCTCAAAACAAAAGGTGCAGCTTAGGCGTTGTGGTTGGTCCACCAGCTTTTTAGGTTGAAAGAAGTGAAGGTAAGTGAAGTAGAAAGGTACGGTTAAGGGGTTGGGTGAAGTGAAGTTAGGTAGGGATGAAGTTGAAGAAAGGGTTTTTAGCCAAAATGGAGTGAAGGTTTTTGGTTTGAAGTTTTGGAAGTTAACCTTCCCCGGTCCCCGGTTTGGAGATTTACCGGGGGGGGGTCTTTTTGATTAATTAAAATAAAAATAAAAAATAGTTCCCCCACCTTCTGGAAGTTCTTGTGCTTGAATTTCCTCTAAAATACTGCCACTCTCTTTGGACTCTGCCTTTTTTTTTTACTCTGCCTTTTCCATTTGCTTTCTGTCATCATCTATCTTTCTGCCTTGCCAGTCCATTCTCCTACCTAACACTCCTAACCTTTTTTCCCGAAACACAGGTCAAAAAGATTTCCTCCAGCCGAAATTCGGACTTGCTGGGCCTAACTATTTCTTTCTTAGTTAGGCGCATAACGGCAGCATGACGCCATCTGCGCTCATAATTGACAGGAAACTGTCTGAGAAATCGAAGAAGAAGAAGAAGAAGAAGAATGCCATCCAGTAATTCCATAAAGATATGGGAAGCAGAAAGATAGCTTATTAAACATTTTACTTACTAATTTTGTGGGTTGATTTGTTTGAGTCACCCTGTGTGAGTGTGTGTCCTTTCCTTGCATGCTTAGAGCAAGTGTTTGTCATGTCAAGTCAAGTCAAAACGATTTTTATTTCCGATGGGAACTAGTGTATAACAAAAACATACTGGGTGTGTGTGTGTTTGAGGGTGTGTGTGTGTGTGTGTGTGTGTAAGATGTGAGAGGACAAAGCCCCCCCAATTTTTCTTCTTTGGGCCACACCGAAAACGGAATGTGTCGGCTGTACCACGCAACGGGGAACACCAGTGAAAACTGCAACCCAGACACATTACGTACCCGACCCCGAGTATGGCACATTGATGGCACCACAACGCAGATGAAGAGAATACGCCAGTTTACCAGTGACAAAGCCATTTTCAGTAAGGGGCGAAGGAATTCCTATGTATGGTGCATGGGAAAATAAACAGAGAAAGTCGTATCAGATGTTTTTGAGAAAAAAGCCCAAACGTCCAGTTTCTTCTTCTACTTCTTCTCATCTCACAAAAGTGTTCCCAGACCAAAAGGCCACAATGGGTAAAGTACATATGTGTCTCGGAACTAGGTCAGTTTAATCACTGGAAATTGTGGGCTGTACATGCCTGACAGCGATTCCGATTTATATACCAATTTTCAAGAGAGGGCATATTTGTGTCTATTTGTATGTATTCTACCAGTGTCCACAACATGGAAGACAATTTTGAAAGATTTCTTTGTTTAGGCCTATTTAAGTTTAGAAAGATAGTGGATGAAATCAAGTCAATAGAAAAAAAGAGGCAGAGTCAAAGTCTTCTATGGCAGATTAGAGGAAATGATCCATCAAGAATGCAGAACTTCCAGAAAGTGTGGGAACTATATATAAACAAGAAGGCACCCACCCCGCCAAATCCCCAGGGCCGAAAAACAGAGTCACATTAGGTGCTTCACTTCGCCAATGTCACATTTTTGTGCACCACAATAGATTTTCCGCCACCCCTGTCACTAAAAATCCCCCCCTGTAATCCATTTAGTCCAGAGACCCATTTTTGTATTTAATTTTTTTTAATAGTAAAAAAAAAGGATAGGCTACAACTTTATGCATGTCAAAAAAGAAAAAAAAAGTATTACAAAAATTCCTCACTACTCCATACCACAAGTTTAATGGCCTTAGTTCGCTGAAAAATGTCTATCCGTTTAAAGGGTTAATGATACATAAACTGCTTTCGTATTTTAGAGGGCATGTTTATAGGGGGGGGGGGGGGGGGGGTGGTATTGTTTTTATTATTGTATTCTACCATTATCCACAACATGAGAAGACCCAAGTGAAAGGATTTCTTTGAAAAAATGGCCTATTGTGATTGTTTGAAGCGGTTTACTCTCGTGTAAATCACAGTCAATAGAAACAAAGAGACACACTTAACTAGTCACAATAGCCGTAGAGAAGAGTTTCTGCAAACGTTTCGATTTGCATTCCTCGAATGCCAGAATTTTCAAATAATATATAATTTAATTAAGATGCAAAGCTGTTAAGGCTCACTCGCTTTTTTCTTTTTTTAGATAGATATCTGTAATGCCAGATTGTTTATTTTATAAAAAAAAAACCACATTACTTATACCAAAAGTAATTGCCTGTTTCATTCCTTTATCCGTTTATCTAATGATTAACAAACTGCTTCTGTCTCGAATTGACCTTATCTTTAAGTTACTCTGGTTAAGTTTCTGGATTATTGTAAGATTCTAGTTGTAGATTCTCCAAGAAAATGTCAATGTTAAGGTCATCACAGAAATGCGTATAAGCTTACCACGGACACATGACTTAACAGTCACAATAGCATTTGTAGATGATACGTCGATTTGCAAAATTTTTCGGGTAAAACATATACGATGGGTTCTCGAAAAGTTTCTGGATGTGAAGATTCTGTTGACATCACAGAAATGCAGATGATGTAATGACATAGACCATTGTCATGATACGTATGTTGCAAAGAGTCATTATTTTTCACCTGACCAAATCCGTTTGGCAAAGCATAATGTCCGCCAATGTGAACGCTGATCTCGAATGGGGCTGGAAAACAATAGGGGGAGGAGGGGAAGGAAAAAGAGGGGGAGGGGGGGGAAGGAGGAAAAGGGAAGGAAAGAGAAAACAGAAATGTGAGACTATCTCGGGCGTTTCAACTGAAAAAGCTTTCAAAAAAAGAAACTCGATTGTTTGTGTATATGCATTTTGTAAACACCGCTTGATGCTCAGATGAAAGGAGGTTTTATCACACAATGGTATTATAACATGTTTTTTTTTTTCTTTTTTAAAAACTTTGCCGTCCACTAAAAAACAACATGCCACAAGGCTGGTTCCAAGGATTTCACTTTGTGCAGAACGAACGTTAGAAGAGAATGAAACGGTTACAATCGTCAAGGGATTGTTGTAACTGTCAAAAACTGTAGCCAATGTGGAGTCTCTTGTTGAATATATTTTTTGAATAAGTGCTGACGAGATGAAGAACACCTTAGGCATTATATCGGGAAACCGTGATAACATTTTATATTTATATGAACACCTGGGTGTTCAGAACTGTTATGACTGTTGGGTGCCCCACCAGCTTACTGAAGGTCGGAGGAGGGCTAGGGTTGAATGATGCAACCAAACACTACAAACATTTTAGTGGATGGACGTCAGGTGGCATCTGGGACATCGTGACTGATAATGGAATAAGTGTGTATCAGTTTGATCCAGAAACCAAGTAACCAATCATCGTGTAGGTGTTTCAAGATGAGGCCCCTAGGTAAAATTCCACAAGAAACGGATGGCTGAACTGAAAATCCCAAACGCTATGTTTCTGCTCTAGCGATTGTTGTTCATAATCGGCGTCAGTTCCTATCTATAGAGAAGAAAGAGCCATCGCTGAAGATACAACTAAACACATAATTGCCCAATAGGCGCCTTGAACTGAACATGTTGTCCGTTTTGCACTGGGTATCAAGGGCACCTACTTTATCATGACAACGCCATGGTTGACCCAACATGCTGCAACTACTTGGACAATTCAGCAAGGGAGAAAGAAAGCAGAGTTTCATTGGTCTCCCTCCTACTTATTTCTTGATTTAATCCCTTGTGACTTATATCCTATTGTCTCCTATGCAAAGAGGCAGTAGTTAAAAGGGGGGGCAACAATTCCAGAGGTTGAAAATGCTGGAGGGTTTGCCGAGGGTCCTATCTTTGACATACCTCATGTCAACCTGGTCTGCAGCCATAAACCGTTGCTTTCAAAGGATGTCAAACGTATGGCGCTTAGGAAGGATACTCTCTAATGTGACCCATCAGAAGAAGTGAGAAGTGACACCCTCTCAGTATCAATTCCGAAACTTTTATCGAGAGACACTCGTATAAGAAAAGGAAAACTGGACCACAAAGAAAGTGGTCAGTATTGCTTGCTTTTATGTGTTTGGGGCGATAGATTAAATGCCATGCCTTGATGTTTTGGGAGAGGTATATAAATGCCAGACTTGTTCACTTTTCAACACACCCCAAAGGTCCAAATCCAAAGGCAAGATCAGAAGGGTTGTGAACTTTCTATTCTGGACACATCAGTTTGATGTGAAAAAAGGAAACGGCGACAAAACGAAGACCAATTTAGATTGCTTGCTTTACCGATTGGGAGATAGATCAAATGCCAGATTCTTCACTTACAAATACGTTTCAAGGTCAAAGATTAAGGTCGAGCGTACAATTTTCTATATTGGACACATCAGCGTGATGTGTTATAATACAGTACACAATTTTAATCGATTCTGCACATCCCGTTCATGTGAGTTGCGACAGAAAAAATCCAAGCGTAAAAGGGTACCTAGAATCTTATCTCAAAACGACTTCTTCAAATCACCAGCCTGCTATGTTTCTTCTTAAACGTTACTGTGCGTGTTGTTGTTTGTGTATGGTAGTCCTTCCTTTCAGTGTCTTTGCTCTATAATGAATGTTCTTCTTCTCTTTTCTTCTTCTGCTTCTAGCTTCTTCCTGCTCTAAGCTAGTCTACATACGTGCACAAATTTGGAGGGAACTGCTATAATCATACCATTAACGCACGCTACGCACGCACGGACGCACACGCACGCACAGCCAACGCACACACACACACACACTGGACACATCACACACACACACACACCACACACACACACCACACAGCTCCTTACTCATGCTCGACCGTAAAAATACCGCAAAACCAAAAGACGAATAAATAAAGTGTTCGATATTTAAACATAATAAGCTAGATTGATCAGATTCGTTATGACGACGAGACCGACCATCCACATATATAGTGACATATTAACTAGTAGGATTCGATCAGAATTTATTTAGGTTAGGTTAGATTAGGGTTAGGTACATTATAGCACAGAGGCCGTCTCTGTGAAATTAGGGTTGCTCACACCCGCGAGAGCGAAAAGTCGCAGCCAGAGGGCTCCTCGGACCATATTTTCGTGGTGTGTGTGGTGCATGCGGATGTTTGTGTGACTGATGAGGAAGGAAGGGGGAGGGGGGTGGATTTTTGACCAAATGACAATTTTTCGTTGCCACTTGGGTTTAACGTGGTAAGTGCATGAGCCACGGGGACCTCGGTTATCGTCTCGTCGAAAAAAGACAGTAGAATTTCTCGCATCAATGAGGGCCTCACAAAATTTAAACGTTCCAAAATCGAATAGTACACAGTGCTGCTAGGCCTTTTAGAGTCACCAATGCGAATATAATAATTTATGTGTGAAATATGAAATAGTGCATGAGGCTAAAGAGAAGACGAGTGAGAGAGGACACTATAGTTGAAATGAATAAGAAAATAAGGGGAAAGGAACTTTTCGTAATTAGCTAACTTTTCTTTGTTACCAACTGTTACTTTATCGGCAACCGATTCGCCTATAAGCAAAGTGAATAATAGTTATAAATAACTTTTGGTATTTAAAAATAATAAAAAAGGGAGGTTAATACGAGAAACTGAAACTTTAATCCGAATGTGTGTTTCGTTTCAGGCATTGGGTGTGGTGAATGGCCCATGAGTTTTGCGAGCGGATTGGTGGATGTCGTGATCAAAACTTGTTGTACTAACACTTATAACCGACGCGCAAAGAGGAGTATGACATGTGGACTCAGCGTCACCCGTAGCGAGTAGTTTTGTAGTGTAGGTAAGTGATATAGTTGCAGTGCGGTGTTTCTTTTCCTTGCATGACGTCGTTTGGGGTGTTTACTTGGTGACTGCCAGGCAGTCTTCAGTCAAGATGACAAACACCCCAAAACGAAGAAAAAAGCAGATGAGGAAAATTGCTGACCTTGTAGAGGAAGTCACGACGAGGATAGGTTGGCGTCAAGCGTTAAAAGTAAAAACGGGCGCAAAATGATAACAATGTTCGATTTTGTTACATTTTGCGCTAGGACGACCACCTTTTTTTGGGAACGCAATTAGCAAAATTAGCAGAGTTTTTCGTCCATTACAGATCAAATCGAAGTAAAGTAAAATCTTCAAGGGGACTGGATTGCATATTTTTCTTCATATAAATACCAAAATCGAAAGATTTAGAAAAGATAAAAAAAGTTTACATTATAAATTTCACAAATGTTTGTTTGCTTTGTTGTTTGTTTCACTCGTTCTTCTTTCATTCGATTTTAGCCATTATACTTATTATTACAAGGTTTTGCAAAAGTATGCAGGTTTGTTTATTGAATTTTTTTTCTTCGTGTGTTATTCTTTCTTGCTTCCTCTTGCGGTACAGCGGGTTTTTTGTTTTTTTTACCCCGCACTTACGAACAATGCCGAATTACTGTTGTGTTTTATGGATGTAACAAATTACAGGCTACGATATTTTTTTCGGAAACTGTTATTTATCATTTGTTTCCTTCGAATCTCTCTCTCTCTCTCTCTCTTTCTCTCTCTCTCTCGCTCTCCCCTCCTCTATCTCTACTGTCTCTCTCTCTCGGTCTATTCTTTCTGTCTTCTCTCTATCCTCTTATCTCTCCTCCACTCCCGTGTTGCATTTGTTGTGTCTCTGTCTGTCTCTCCTCTCTCTCTTCTTCTCTCTTCTCTTCTCTATCCTTCTCTCTCTATTCTCATCTCGGTCTCTCTCTCTGTCTCTCTCCTATTTTATCTCTATCTCTCTGTCTCTCCTCTCTCACTCTCTCTCTCTGGTCTATCTCTCTGTCTCTCTCTATCTTATCTCTTCTTCTCTGTGTGTCTCTGTCTGTCCTGTCTTCTCTCTCTCTCTCTCTTCCTCTCTTCTCTCTCTTCGCTCTCTTCTCCTTGTCTCTCTCCTCCTCTCTCCTCTCTCTCTCTCACGCACGCACCACCCCCGGACAAAACAAACCCAACCCAAAAAAAAAACGCTCACAACAATAGGAAGGAGAATAACCAGATTGAAAGGCATTGAGCTTGAATGTCACACAATAGAATATTGTTAACAGGGGAAAGAGCTTTTGAAAAAACGGACACAGACTGGGACCTATTGAACAAGAAAAGCGAGATTCCAATGTAACGACGTCAGGGGAGGTGAACGTCATAGGACCAGAAAGTTTGTTGGCCATAAGATGAGGCTGGATATTGTTGAAACAAAAATCAATGAACAGATTTCCAACAAGGATCCCGTTTTTTCAAGGTGTATGAAAGTATTGAAGGAGAGAGTCCAGAGTTGCATCACAGTACTTCTGTTGGGCTGTATGCAAATGGTGGGGATCCGAGATGTGGGGCTGTGTGTGGGGTGATGTGTGGGGTGACGGCAGTCGTTTCGTGAGAAAAAGGTCTTTTCAAACCATTTCATCACAATGTAGGTGGGTAAGAGCTATGGGGCGGTAGTCATAAGAGAGGGGAAGGCTTGCTTTTCTTAGATATGGGCAAAACACAGAGCTTTTTCACAGATTGGGGAACCGGAGAGAGGACCATTCACAAAGACCAGTGAAAAAAACATGCTAAAAACATGGCACAAAACTCTGGGACGGGCACAAAAGATGTTTTAAGAAGACACCTGTGCGCATTCTGTAATTTATGTATTTTAACATTTTTACGTACATTTTTGTTACGTTCTATCAGTGGATACTGATAGGAAAAAAAAACACGTTCGTTTGCAAGTCGCTGACTCGCATCCTGCGGCTTCAAGCTTCGAGCTATGCTACCCTGGTTGCTATGGTTTTTTGACCCCGAAAATAATAATTTGAGATAATCCATTCTAATTTTCACGAATGCTCTGCTCTCCCCATCTTTTTCGTCTTCTTTCCGAAACGTTATTCTAGAGCATTTGATGTCATTGCGATAAAAATCCATCATTCGTGCCACGAGCAAAAGAAGGAACTAGCAAACGCACGCACTTCAGATTAAATTAACGTTAAGCTGGGCTTTGTTGTTTTCAGCATGTATAATGCGAGCTACAGGACTGTCTGCCTGGAGGGGTTGCACGACGCGGCGTATCAAGACGGGGGGGCCATTCCGAAGGACCGGATACTGTGATGCCCCAAAACTGAAGAGCGACTCACGGGCATCACATCACGTTGGTGGTTCCAAGGTGGTCAAATCGTTCAGTCATCGTATCATTATCATAATCATCATCATCATCATCATCGTCGTCATTCATCATCGTAGTCATATCAATCACCAGGATAAAAATCCTCAACCAATTTTGTTTTTTTAGTCAGATACAAAGTGAAATGAAGAATCACTCAAAAAAATATTATTAAAAAAAAAAAAACACACACTAATATGATCATCCCATCCATCCATCCATATATCCATCCATCCACCAATATAAACCACCAAACAAATCCAATTCAATCAATCAATTCAATTCACATTAAAAAAGTATGATATCCGTTCATTTATCCCATCCATCCATTCCATCCATCAATCCATCAATCCATCCATCGATCAATCCATCCATCCATCCATCCATCTATCCATCCATTATCCATAAATCCATCTACCCATCACAACGTTATTTATAAAAAAAATAAATAATTCCTGATCAAATCAAAACCAAAACCCCCCTCTCCCCCTCCCCCCCCCCTCTCCCCCCAACCAATTAATAAAACCAGAAGAATGACATCAATTAGTCAATCATACAATCATCAATTAATCATCTAAAACAATAATTTGATCCATCCATCAATCCATCTCGGACATACCAAAACATCCATCCATTCACCATGTGTTTCTTGTTACTATGTCAAGGGGGTGCAGGCATGTTGGCCTTTGCACAGTTTGCTCCCTTGGTTATGGGATGTCCTTTGTACGCCCTATTCTCCGTAGTTTCTGTAAAATCCTCCGTGGGGGATGCCGGGGAGCGGGAGAGGAGGCTTGTTTCAGCCACCAATAGTCCCCACCCCCGAGCTCTCTAGAGATTCTAAAGGATAATATATGTGTAGTAGATGTAGAACTATAGGCAACTTCTCTAATCTGTAACTCTCCATTGTTTACTCTACATGTTATGGGTTCTTAATGTAATAGATCTAGTATTTTTCTAAGTAATTGGCCGATATACCGCTAGCCTTGACAATCCCCCCCCCCCCCCCCCCCCCCCCCCCCCCCCCCCCCCCCCCCCCCCCCCCCCCCCCCCCCCCCCCCCCCCTCCCCCCCCCCCCCCCCCCCCCCCCCCCCCCCCCCCCCCCCCCCTCCCCCCCCCCTCCCCCCCCCCGTGGACCCCCCCCCCCCCCCCCCCCCCCCCCCCCCCCCCCCCCCCCCCCCCCCCCCCCCCCCCCCCCCCCCCCCCCCCCCCCCCCCCCCCCCCCCCCCCCCCCCCCCCCCCCCCCCCCCCCCCCCCCCCCCACCCCCCCCCCCCCCCCCCCCCGTCCACCCCCCCCCCCCCCCCCCCCCCCACCCCCCCCCCACCCCCCCCCCCCCCCCTCCCCCCCCCCCCCCCCCTCCCCCCCCACCCCCCCCCCCTCCCCCCCCCCACCCCCCCCCCCCCCCACCCCCCCCCCCACCCCCCCCCCCCCCCACACCCCCCCACCAAATCCACACATTACACACGCACACGCGCGCACGCGACGCACCACACACACACACACACACACACACAGACATACACACACAACACACACACACACAAATACACCCACACACACATACACCAACCACACACACACTGGAACTGGAAACAAATTTATTGTCAGATTAACTGATAAAACGTTGTTTACTGTCATTGAAAACCCCCCAATTAAAACAAAAAACGATTAAATTCAAGTTAAAGAATAGGAAGAAATTATGCAAAAATTGAAAATCTCTCTCTCTCTATCTGGGGCGCAAAAAAAACAAAAAAAAAAAAAAAAATTCATATTAACCACTCACGAACACGCACGCACGCAGCACGCACGCACGCACAAATACACACAACACACACACGCGCGCCACACACACACCACGCATTCACAAACACACACACACACACACACACACACGACCAACACGCCGGCGCGCCGCGCACACACACCACGCACAAACGCACACACACACACCACCACACACACACACACGCACCATTGGTATTTCCGTTTTTAGAGGCCTTTCTTGATCATAGGCTGAAGAAATATGCACTATGCGGGGCTCAAATCTTTGCCCATTAAACCTGTGGGTTTTATATTTTAATGCAGCAGTTAATGTCGTTGATGATGAAACAAAAAATAAAATACGATGAAAGTTTATTAAAATGTTGGCAAGCTTTTAGTCCCGGTGCATAACGCTATTAAACTTAAGTCGAAACAATTTTACAGAAATAAGGGTGTTATGTCATTAATAATAAAAAATTGATGAAGTTCATTAATAATTGTTGGCAATGCAAAGTGTTATTCCCTTGCATAACGTGTCGAAACAATTTTACAGAAAATAAGGATCAAAAAAAAGCAAAACAGATGGAGAAAAAAAAAGAACGGTTCTTGCGCCAAAAAAAAGAAAGTTTTGAAAATATAGTTTTGCTTCATTTCGGTTAGAACTTAAAAAAAAAAAACATACTAAACAAAATTCTATTGCTATCTATCGGCGTTGTTTGTAATGTACTAATAGAGAATAGTATTTTCGCCGGCCATTTTGGGTTTTTTGCTTCTTTTTTTTATAGGAAGTAAAAAAAAACAGCTGTGGTAATACGGAAGGGTTCGGATGAAGTACCCCAAAACACGTAAGTAGAAGAAACAACGGCTATGAAAACATTTTGCTTTAAAAAAAATCCCACCACACTTTTTTGTTTTCTAAAGGGCTTCTCCTCCAAACATTTAACCTGAGTTATGTGTGTAGAATCGTAATAGTTCATATAATTCATGAAATTTAGGTTGGCTGTATCACAATTTTCAGGTTTTTGAACCTAGCATATTCAAAGTCATGAAAAATTTAGGTTGGCTGTATTTAAATAATTCGTAACGTTGGCGGCAATGAATAATTTTCAAGGTTTAGATACTACATTGATCTTTTGGTTGTAGCTTTTTCAAATCGACAGGGTGTTTTTTGACATTAATTTTTTATTAATAATTACTTAAACGCTTATGCTACAGTTATTTGAATGTTTTGGCACACGTTAAATTTAAAGCTGCTGATGTATGACAATTTATTGTATTTCAAAACTGCTTATGAGTTAGAAGATTTAAATTCCCATTACGGTATTTTATACAGTTCAAATACGTAGATAGGTGTTTTACATTTCGAAACAGTCTCTCTCTCTCGTCTCTCTCTCTCTCTATCTCTCTCTTCCTATCTCCTCTCTCGTCTCTCTCTCTCGCCCGCTTCTCTTTAAAAATTGTTTATGAATGATATTCACGACGCAGATAAAGTTGGAATATTTGAGATAATTGTATTTCATTTATAGAGAGATTCCCCCCCCCCCTATCCCCCCTATTTTGTTTTGTTTTGGTAACCATAGTTTAAATGTCAACCAAAATTGTTGTGTTGCTACAGTTGTTCATTTTCTCTTTTTTGTCGATCAATTGTTTCAGAAGTTCACCCCCCTTGAAAGTGGCATTGAACTATGAATGAGGCTTAACTGAAAAAATTGCCTGCCCCTTGTCTCGTGCTCTGACACGAGTGCGCCACCTACACAACCTTATCGCCCTTGATTTAATGAAGTAGTAATCTATATAGCCACAAGAAAAGCAGTCGACCTGAATAGTCCAGTAGGTGGCCATGGTCAACTCAGCCTAAAAATTATCGCCCTTTCCATGTCGCCAAGAGTAGCATAAGCCTCACAATTCTATTTGTATATTAATATTTACGCTATACCGAAAAAATTATATTCCGCTGGTTTAATTAAAGGTATATGCAAAATATAGGAAAGAGCCCGACCAGTTCTCAATGATTTGCTTAAAGTTATGATAGACAATGACGTATACAAAAAATTCAATTATAGATAAATTATTACTGTACATTGAAAGAAGTGTATATAGTGTATTCCTCTTTTTGTAAGCTGTGGGATTTGTTTTTAAAAGTCAAATAACACACATACACAAGCCACGCCACGGCAACGCACACACACACAGCCACACACATACACCACCGCGCGCACACACCCGCCCCCACAACACACGCGCGCGCACACACGCACGCACAGCACGCACGAACACGCACCCACCACACAGCGCGCACACGCCAAACACACACACACACACGGCAAGGACACCAACAGAATGCACAGAACACAACCGCCCACGGATTAATCACTATACTATCACCCACACGCACATGTCTACGCACGCGCACACACACACCACACACACACACACCACACCACACACACAACACACCACGGCAATGCACACATACACACATGCTGGCGCGCAAACACACACAACACAAATAGTAACTGAACCACATGGATATCAATCAGTAGGCCTGTCACTGACGATCACCAGAGTGACACAGATACGGAAATAGACAACACCACACACACACACACACACAAACACACACCACACACACACACATACACACACACACACACACACCCACACACACACCACCAACACACATTACACACACACACACACCAACACAAGCACCATACACCACACACACACACACCAAAGCACATACGCGCGCGCGCAACGCACGCAACACGCACACACACAACACGAAGCAACATACGCGAACACACACACACAAAAGCAGCACCGCACGCAACACACAAAACCAGTAAACCGCAACGCATTACTAATTTACAATCGAAATCACACACACATGCACGCACGCGCGCGCACACACCACTCACTCACACCCCCACACATACACCCCCCCCCCCCCCCACACCCCCCACCCCCCCCACACACAACATTTCAAGCAGTTCAAACAAACAACATACATCATTAATTACAGCTCTAAAATATGGATTAAAAATCAATAAGTATCGAAGCGTACACACAATGTTGAACATTCACAACCCGTCAAACAAAGACACATGACACACGAGTGTGAGAAATAGACCTAAAGGCAAGAACGAGCAGGGAAAGAGAGAATGCCCTCCAACGACGGGGAAACAAGTGGGATTTGAGTGTTTTGATTTGAAAGAACGAGGAGGGTCGGGTGCGTCGCTGATGGAGAGAGAGAGGACGTTTGTTCCAAGAGGTTGGTCCTGAAACTACAAAGGAGCACACCACGGCACACAGACACAGAGCACGGTAACTGACCCAACATGTACATTCAGTAGGCCTACATGCCACAGAGGCCAGGACAGAACATTAGAAAGAAACAGGCAATCAGGAGAGCAGCAGAATCTTCAACCGTGATGAAGGTTGATGCCTTAAGGAGGAAGAAGAAGCAAGAAAAGAGACAAAACAGACAGACAAATACACAGACACAACCACACATTACAGACAGACACAAATACACAAACACACAATATCACAAATACAAATCACATACGCGCACAACACACTAGCGCGCGCACGCACGCACGCAAGCACGCACCCGCACGCACGCACGCGCCCAAACACCGCGCGCGCACGCACACACACCGCACGCACAGCACAAGCCCACACACACACACACACCACACAAACACACACAAAGCGAGTACATCTCCTGAACTATTATTTACCAAATTTCAAGTCGAGTTTTCCCTTTCAACAACGCGACTTCCGTGATTTTAAAAACAAATATTATGACAATATCAACCAATGAGATCGTTCATCGTGCGCATGCGTTCGAAGCTGAACTATCGCTTACGGTCTTGCCCGTGACGAGACTTGGACGAGATGATTCCAAAGGGTCATAGTACTTGACAGGTAGTGATCGACACTGTGGGGCGCAGGCGGTGGGGACCGAACGGAAAGATACTTGCTGTCGGAGGTCTCGAAAAGAAAAGGGGCCATTTGGGCCATCTCAAGAATCATGGATTGGACCAGCCGGGTTTCTGGACGAGGAGGAAAAAAGAATCAAACAAAAGAAATGAGTTATTCTGGCTTCGTCAATAGGCAAATCAATAGGAGGGAAAAAAAGACAGCACTGACACGATGGAAACTCCCCAGAAAATTTAACACAACCAGATTCAAGTTGTTTACTTACAAATAGGTTATTGCATAGGTGTTTTTTTGTGTTTGTTTGTTTGTATACATGCAAGTCACAAATGCATGCAAATCCTAAGATAATAATATATTTATGAACGCATATGGCGCATGCACGCACGCAAACGCACCCGCGCAACACACACACCACACACAGGGAGAGGAGAGAGAGAGAGAGAGAGAGAGAGAGAGGGAGGTGAACTGAAGAGAGAGAGGACTTGAGGGAGGAGAAACGTGAGACGAAGAGGTGACATAGGGATGAGGAAGAAGAGATGGGGAGAGAGGACGAGAGATAGAAGTCACGGAAGGTAAGTGGAGTTTTTTTTTGAGAGAGGAAGTGAGTGAGGGAGGAGAGATGGGAGGGAAGCCGGAGAGCTGATTGGAATGTTGCCGACGAACGGACGGCGAGGAGGAGAAGAGGATGAGGGGGGAGGAGGGAAGAGGAGTAGAAGGAGAGCCGGAGACGCGGTTCCCTGATGTGAGGAAGGAGAGCAACACTCATCGAGAAGGTTGACGATGAACGAAGAGGGACGGGTGTGGCGGGAGGAGTCCGAGGTCGATAGGAGGACTGCGCTCGAGTAGGGGGAGGGTGATGAGGAGAGAGTGAGACGGGGGAGGGTGCGATAGACTCTGAGAGGAGAATGGGAGAAGTCCGGAGAGTTGAACGAGCGAGAAGAGAGAGACGAACGAGAAGGAGGGAGAGATGGGGAGGGGAGAGAGGAGTTGAAGAGATCGAGAAGATGAGCTGAGGGGGGAGAGGGGGAGACGTGCGGGGAGAGTGTGGGGAGAGGCGAGGAAGGGTTGAGGTGAGGGATGGGAGGAGCGAGAGAGAGGGGAGGCAGAGGAGCTATAAGGAAGAGAGGGATGGAGGTGGCGAGCGATGGAGAAGACCACGTGAAGGAGGAAGAGGGTGGATTGGAGGCATAGAGGGAAGGTGGGCGGAGGGGAGGTTGAGTTGAGAAGAGGGGGAGAGGTTGAGTGGAGTGAGGAGACTGGGCGCTGTGAGGGAAAGAGGGAGAGGAGCGGCTCACTGAGGGAGGAGGCCCGCGAAGGGGGGATGGGAGAGAAGTGTGTCAGAGAGGAGAGCGGGAGGATGTGAGCGTAGCGGATAGAGAGCGACGAGGATGAGAGGAGAGAGAGAGTGAGGAGGAGAGGGGCAGGTGAGAGGAGAGTGGGGCGAGATCTGAGGAGAGCGAGTGACGGAGCAGCGGGAGGGTCGGAATGAAGATGGAGAGGAGGAGAGGAGAGACGAGAGACGGAGGGCTCGCGGATGAGTGGACCGAGAGAGAAAGAGAGCGAGAGGTGGAGAGGAGGACGGAAAAGGCGCGAGAGTCGCTCGCCGACGAGACCTGTGAGCGATAGTGCCGACGAGGAGAAGTTGGAGGGCGAGAAGGTAGGTCGACAGAGACACGAAGGAGGAGGTGGAGTGAAGACGAGAAGGGGAGATCGAGCTGAGGGAGGGGTCGGAGAGAGAGGCAGGGATTGATAGAAGAGGGGAGAGGAACGGTAGGGAGTGCCTAGGAGAGAGGAGAACGAGTTAGGAGGGGGACGTGAGGAGGAACTGGAAGAGAGGAGAGCGGAGAGAGGAGGGCTGGGAGGGAAGAGAAGAGTTGAGGAGAGATCGCGAGAGAGACGAGAGTGAGGTGCGTATGAAGGAGAGAGAGACTGCGAGAGAGAGAGGACGCACTGAGTGAGGAGAGAGCGAGAGAGTGATGCTGAGGTGCGAGAGAGGCTCAAGGAAGAGGAAGAGGATCTGAGAGAGGAGGCGAAAGGAATGAGAGGAGGATTGAGAGTTGAGGACGAGGAGAGACGTGGAGGAGGAGGACCAGCGAACCCCGAGAGACTACCCAGCGAGTGATGACGAGGGAGGATCGCCTGGGGAGAGCCTCGGAGGATGAGGAGGGAGTGATAGGAGACATGGGATCTGGAGGGAAGATGATAGTGAAGGCAGAGAGAGGAGGGATTGAGAGGGGAGAGGTAGATGAGAGGGAGATGGTGAGATGAGAGAGAGAGAGGGGAGGGGAAGATGAGGGACGGGCTGGAAGAGAGGAGTGAGTGAGGAAGAGAGTGAGGGGGAGAGAGCGGGAAAGAGACCGGCTACAAGGGATGCGACGAGTGAGAGGAGGTGAGGCGGGATGAGATGCGAATGAGGAGCTGAGCGAGTGTGAGAGAGGGGAGAGGAGCTGGAGAGCCCTTGATGAGTGAGGGACTGGAGAATGAGGGAGGGGGGGGAGGAGTGAGGAAGAGCTGAATTGGGAGATATGAGTCGAGGGAGAGAGGGAGAGATAAGGAAGAGAGAGAATCGAGAAGGTGCGGCGGAACGGGGGAGGACGAGAGAGGTTAGGGAGTGATGAGAGTGAGAACAATGAGGAAGCGGAGAGAGGGATGAGAGAGGAAGACGGAGGGGAGAAGAGGAGGAGAGGAGAGAGAGAGTTGGAGATGTGAAGAGAGGAGAGAGATGAGAGAGGAGTGGAGCTCAGATGGAGTGAGGAGAGAGGAGAAAGAGGAGGGCGCGAGAGAGAGATAGGGGAGATCGGAGATGATAGAGAGACGAGAGAGGGAGGGACTTTTGAGGCTAAGAGAGGATGGTCAGCGGAGAGAGAGAGTTGAGGAGTCGATGCGAGGGGTGGGGGGGAGGGAGAGAAGGAAGGAAGAGGGACTGAGAGGGAGAGGAGGAGAGAGGGATCGGGAAGGAGAGGAGGGGGAGAGGATGTGAGGGACCGCGGGAGGAGAGTGGCGAGACTCTTCGGAGGTAGAGAGGAGGGACGGCCGAACGATCTGTGGAGAGAGACGGGGAGTTGCGATGAGAGTTTGAGAGGGACGATGGAGGAGTCGAGAGGAGCGGGGGAGAGAGAGAGCGACGGAGAGGGAGAGGGGACGAGCATGAGGCGAGTTGACTTTGGAAGACGAGACTAAGATGAGAACTCTGAGACTCGAGGGATGACTGAGGGAAGCGGGAGGAGATGTAGTGATGGAGAGATTGAGGCTGAGTGTGGGCTGATGAGAGATGACCGCAGAGGTATTAGCGTGAGAGAGAGAGCGCGGGAGACGGAGAGGAGGTGAGGGGAGAGGAGAATGGCTGGCATGAGATTTCGACCGCGTGATGACTGGGATGGCAGATGATGGGAGAACAACGGACGGATCGGGGAAGGCGAGAGAGCGCAGAAGAGTATGGAGCGGACGAGAGATTGAGATTCGAGTTGATGAGAGCACGGGCGGGATGAATTTACAAGGCGGAAGGCCTAGACATGCGTGCTGAAGATGAATGAGAAGAATGATGCCAGAGGAGTAGGGTGTGGGACCGTTGTGAGACGAGAGAAGTGGTAGAGGATGAGAGAAAGGGAGCGGGAGAGTTGTGAGGTGATTTTGTTGAAGGAGGGGGAGCGGTGATTGAGGGAGGAGAGAGAGGCAAGAGAGAGCCGGGAACAGAGGAGAAGAAGGGGAGGGCGGATGGGAGATGAGGAGACGGGACGAGTTGGACTGTGAATAAGGATTGGGGAGAGGATGTGAAGACGGAGTGGATGGAGGAGCGCGAGGAGAGAGGGGGGGTCGAGAGAGAGAGGGACGAGTGAGGAGAGGGTGGCGGAGAAGGAACTGGTGGGCATGAGGTGAGAGAGGTGAGGGGGAACTGATGGTGCGATGGAGCTGATGGAGCGAGAAAAGGATGGCGGGGGAGGGGAGGAGAGCGAGAGAGCGGAGACCGAGGGAAGAGAGAGGACGAGTGAGGGGAGGAGAGACGAGGGGAGGGAGGGGATTGAACGAGGCGGAAGAGGGGCAGAGTGGGAGCGAGGTGGAGTGAGTGTCGGGAGATGGAGATGGAGAAGAGAAGATGAGGCGAGGGGAGTGAGAGGGAGAGACGAGTCGAGAGATGACGGACGGAAGTGGGGAGATGCGATGAGATTTACGAGCGAGAGATGGAGAGCGTGAGAGAGAGGTGAGGAGGGTGGAGAGGTGTGAGGGGAGAGCGGGGAAGGACAGGGAGTGTAACTCCGAGAGAGGCGGAGGAGGAGAGAGGAGGGATTGAGTATACGACGAGTGAGGGAGAGGAATGCGGGGGGACTACTGAGGCGGATGATGATGTGGTGAGGAGAGGTGGCAGTGAGATGAGATGGATGGGGGGGGTGGGGGAGAGCGGAGCGAGAGGAGGAGAGATGAGGCGGAGAGGGAGAGAGGAGGAGAGGAGAGAGAGAGAGAGAGAGAGGAGAGAGAGGAGAGAGAGGAGAGTAGAGAGAGAGGAAAGAGAGAGAGAGAGAGGAGAGAGAGAGAAAAAACAAAACACAAAAACTTCTAGGGGGGGGGTAAAAGAATAAAAAGTAAGCCCTGACGTCAATGGAATAGGCAAAAGCTACAAAACTAGCTATATCAAAAGATTATTCAAGGAAATGAAATACTGGAAAGATAAATACAAGCTTAAAATTTAAAAAGAGGAAATATAGAATAATTACCGTACGATTAGATCCCCCCTCCACCCCACCCCCCTGCGAAGTTTTCAAAGGAAAGAAAGAAGGACGAAGAGGAAGAAGAAGAAGAAGAAGAAGAAGAAAGAAGAGAAGAAGAACCCACCGCACCAACAACAACAACAACAAAAAACAAAAAGACCAAAAAAAGAACAAGACGGCGGGAAGGCAAAACAGATGGGGAAAAAGACGATAAGCAGTAATGTGGAAACACACGCACGCACACGCACGCACCCACACACACACACACCACACACACAACACACACACACACACACACACACACACACACTCACACAAACCACTCACACACACACACACACAACACACACACAAACACTCCCACACACACACACACACACACACACACACACTCACACACACACACACACACACCACACTCACCACAACACAAACACACACACCACACACACACACACCACACACAAACCACACAACTCACACACCCACACACACACCACACACACACACACCCACACACACACACACTCCACCCACCACCACCACACACCCACACACACACATTACACACACACACACACACACAAACACACTCACACACACACTCAAACCCACCACTCACACACACACACACACAAACACACACAAATAACACCACACCACACACACACACACACACTCACAAACATACACACACACACACACACACACACACACACACACACACACACTCAAACACACTCACACACAAACACCACACACACACACACACACACACACACCCCAACACAAACACACCTCACACACACACACACACATAACACACACACACACACACACACAAACACACTCACACCAGTATATATCAGATGTGGGGGAACGAGGTCCTGGAGGCAAATGCCGGGGTCCTGATTTTTTTTAACAATACAGATGTGACTATGTGGATGGGCTATTACCATCACTGACCTATATAATGGTTTTCTACCTAAATGGAACGTCTCCCAAAGTTTGACAGGTGATATGAATGCGGTGTTTTGCTTTTACATGACAGAGTATCGGCTCTCTCCGAACCCCGCGCCACCCTGCACCCCATCTCATTGTCCGAGTGACCGTTAAAAAGCTGTGACCGTGAAGATGATGACCTAGTGAACCTTTTTTTGCGTTTTTTTTGGGTCCGGGGCAAAGTGGTGGGGATCCTCGTGCTATCTATAGCTATACGGGGAGCTGGACGATCGGGCCTCGCCCCTCTCCCATGCTCTCCCCCGTGGGGTATACCAGGGGGTTGGATCATAGCGCGTAAAAGGATATTCCGCCACCTTCTGGATGTTCTGTGCTTGTAACTTCCTCTTTTTGTGTTTTGTCACTTTCACCACTCTCTTTACTCTGCCTTTTCCCTTTGCTTTCAGATCATCTACTGTCTTTTTGACTTATTGACCCATTCTTCTGCATTAAAAAACTCACAATTCCAAATAGTTTTTCTATTTTCGAGCTCCCCGTCCTCCGAAATCAGAATGTGTCGGGCTGTACGCGCAGCGGGGAGACCAGTGGAAACTGAAAACCGGACACAGACATACGGACCTTACTAATCGTACCGTAACTTAAACCTTAAGCGCTTACCCATTATTGCCATATGGCCTGGGAACGTTAGAAGAAAAAGAAGAAGAAGAACACAACCTTCATCCTTCATCTTTCATGGTGTAGAGTGGCAGAGTGGTAGCGCGTTCGCTTCGTGTCCAAGTAAACCCGAGTTCGAACCTGGAAACAGGGGATTTTTTTTTCCTCTCGCGTTGCGTACAAGTGTACTAGGCCTTACGGTCTGAACGTGGATTTTTTCGGATGAGACGATAAACCGTGGTCACATATGCCCATGCACTTAGCACACCGTTAAACCCAGTGGCAAGAAAAAAGTTGTCGTTTGGTCAAAATGTACACACACACACACACACACTTTTCCTTCCTCATCATTCACACAAAAAATCGCATACAAAAACCACAAACAAAATGGGTATGCGCGCCCCATCTGTGGATTGCTCGCGACGCTCTCTCAAGCTCCGGTGGGAGCAACCCGAATTTCACAGATCATAAACACCTCTGTGACTATAAAATACCGTAATACCTAGGATACATATAAATCTTCCAATCTTTGAGCTCCTCCAAAATCGGAATGGTGATGGCTGAATGCAGCGAGGAGACCTTTTGGAAACTGAAAACCGGACATATATGTACCTTACCCTTTGTGGCCATATGGCCTGGGAACGCAAGAAGAAGAAGAATCAGAAAAACAAGAACATTAACCTTCACCATTATTCATAGTTGAAGACGGGGCAAAAAGCCCATGGGCGTGTAAGAAAATGTGCCCATGAGACGAACGCTAAACATTGACACTCGTCGCATGGGCAAAATGTGACTGAAATTTGCTTTATTTCATGAGACAATTTGGCATGGGCTTATTACCCGCCCAATGGGCCTTTACGGGCCCTTTACCCCGTCTTCTCCTACATACCCAGATTTAGCAAAGTTGGTCAACAGCCTTCGGAAATTCCGACCCAGTTTGCCTTCCCGCCTCACGGTCTCCCAAGACGCCCGCTGGCCCTCCAACACTTCTTCAATCGTGCCGAAAGTGTAGGACAAGTCGTCTCCATGCCCCATCCCTTCCATCCCTTCCGTCCACTGGTTGTCCGGAGCCCCCGGGTAGTTATCAAACACGTACGCGTACACTGGACTGTCGGACGAGTTCAGCCATTGCTCCAGAAAATGAAACGTCGGAGCGACGTACGCTTGATCCCCGTACTGATCATACAACTCCCGCGCTGTGATCGTTTGGGAATTCCCGTTCCGATTTCGACAATAAAAGCAGCTCGCTCGAGAAGACGCCGTTCTGAACGAAGTGGAGTTTTCGGGAAGCGTTTTAAACATCTGAGCCAAGACTTCGGGAAGGTACGTGTCGGAGAAGAAACGGACGTCGTGAAGTTTCCTTTCGATGCGTCGGTCCAGACGGGAGCCTTCGTTGTTGTTGACGCCTGCCATGAGACTACCGGAGAAGGCGGGGGAGAGGCGGGAAGGGGTGACGAGGGGGAGGAGGGTGGTGTTGGTGGAGGTAGAGGTGGGGTCTTCCTGGTAGAGGAGAGGCACGAAGTCTCGGTCCTGTACTGGAGCCCAGCCGAAGTCGATCATTTTTCGCACCACGTCTTCGTCCCAGAGTCGGCCCGAGGCTGAGGCGATCTGGAACGCCTGTGGAGAAAGACAGGAGACAACTACTGCACCTTGTAGCGGTTGAAAAGGGTGACTCAAGGGTGTATTGAAACAATGTACAGGAAGTTTCAAGATATTGGCAGTGACAAAATTTCCATCAGCCACTCCAGGCTTCCTCTGCGTATTTGTACCTTGTAGCACCTATACGTGGCATTCTCGCTATTAACATTAATGTATCCCAGGACTCACAGGCGGATTGTGGGTGAGTTTCCTGGCTGAACTGACCGTACGTTTCAGTTTGTGTCAGATATATATATATCTCCTGTTCAAATCTCTCTCTCTCTAAAATCTCTCTCTCTCTCTCTTCTCTCTCTCTCTGTTGTCCTTTATATCTCTGTCTCTGTCTGTCTATGTCTCTCTCTCTCAATCTCTCTATCTCAGCACCCGTCAAGGCTCACTCTCTCTCACTCTCTCCATCACTTCTCTCTCTCTCTCTCTCTCACTCCTCGTTCCCCTTCTCGCTCCTCGTCCTCACTCCTGCTCATGCACGCTTCTCTCTCTCGTCTCTCTCTCTAGTCTCTCTCCTCTCCTCTCTCTCTCTCCTCTCTCTCGTCTCTCTCTCTCTCTCCACCCTCTCCTCCTCTCTCGCTTCTCTCAAGATCGTCTCCCGTGGCCTCCTCTCTGTCCCTCTCTGGCTCTCCATTCTCATCTTTCTCCTTCTCTCGTCTCTCCTCCTCCTGTCTCGTCTCGTCTCTCGCTCCATCTCCTCTCTCCTTCGCCTCTCGCCTCTCTCTCTATCCCTCTCTCTCCATCTCTCTCTGTGTCGAAATCCCCCTTTCTCTCTCTTTCGATCTCTCAACGCGCTCACCTCTCCATCTCTCTCGTCTCTCTCTCTCCTTTCGTCCTCCCAATCTCAGAAACTCTCTCTCTCACACAAACTTCTCCTCTCTCAATCTCGTCTCTCTCTCTGTTGAGTGTAGTGTGTGGACTTGAAGCATAGGTTCAAACCATAAAAGACATATACAGATAGTTTTTTGTGTCGCTTTTGTATTTAGGACGTAGTCCTGAATATGTAGTCATCGCATATTCTCTCTCCATCGTCTGCTCATCTCAGAGAAGATTCTCTCTCTTTGGAGAGGGTCGAACTGCTTGTCACACGTTATCGTGACGACTTTCCTTCTTTCTCTTTCCTCTTTCATTGCTCTCGCTCTTCTCCCCGTCTTGCTAATCGTCTCGAATAACTAAGTCTGTCTGGACTGTGGCGTTTGGCTATCTCTCTCTCTCACGATTGTAAAGCGCTTTTGGGCTCAGACAGAGGTAAAGACATACTACTCTATAAATCCCCCTCTATTAGATCTCATATCCTATCTATCTCTTTATCCCCCTATCTATCTATTATCTATATCTCTCTCTCTTAAAAAAATACTCAAGCTTTAAAACAAAAAAACATGCAAACACTTTCAATGGACGCTCACCGCCAGCCATATTTCAGCCAACACCCCCCCTTTAAATTTACACTGTGTAGAGAAGCAAAAATCCATCTGCCAGTATTGTTGGGGATTCTCCTGACGACATTATATAAAAAAAGGTCCTCTCGTCTTTAACTTCACTCCTATGGGACCTTCCCCCCCAAAACTAAACAACAGGGTCTTTTGATGAATGCCCGTGAGGCTTCACCCCCCCCCCCGTCCCCGAATTTGATGAACCTTTTATGATAGGTGAACATAAGTGTTACATAGAAAGTGGCACTGTGTAGCTTTGGTGTCCTGCTCAAAGGGATGAAATAGCGACTTGATTGTGAGGAGGGGGGAAAATGATAGGTGGAGTTTGTGACTGGGTGTGAGGTGGGGGGAGAGGGAGTGTAAAGTAGGAAGAAGTGGGCATGCGTTTGTGGGGTCAAAGAGGGCAGTATGCGAGATTTGTTTTGGTTGGTGGAAGCCCAAGTATAAGGCTTATAGTATGGGTAATGGTACAGGGACGAAACAAGAATTAGGAAGGACCCGGACAGGGCGAGTGGGGCCGAGGATGTGAAAAAAGCATGTGCAAGGTGCGGCGCGAGGCAATGAGGGGGGGAGAGCTTAGAGATGAGGGTGGAATCAAAAGATCGGTCAGGGTGTAATGGTTGGGATAGTTTTGTGTTTATATTAAAATTCCACTTCCCGAAACGCATGAAATGACAGGACCAATTTCCTTTTGGTTCTCCCATCCGACCCCAGGCTGGCCCACAGTCGCGTACCCTTTCTGCCCAAAACGGGAGGGTATGTCGAAGGTCTACAATTTTGTTCTCCTCCCTTCGATCCCTCGAAAGGAGTTGGGTCCCTCGCATGGTGTTCTCAATCGCACGCGTTGAAACGGAAGAGTAGAGAAAAATAAGGGAGGGGGGTCTCTCCACACGGAAGTGGGGTGTGAAAGTAATTCAAAATGTCGTAAGGTCGGCATCAACACGTTAGGTTTAAGTACTATCGCAAACATGAGTCGCCCAGAGAACAGCTAGCTATGTGTGGGGGGTTATGAGGGCCTATTGCTCAGATCTCCGGAGACAAGTGGTTTAATATTACAGCTTATCATGTAGAGTGTTTCTTGCCGACTGAGGGGCCTTGGGGCCAAAATTAAACCAGCTGTGCATCATCAACTAAGTTTCCACGTTATTCACCGACGCACTCACATTCGGGGACCGCTGCTGAGGAAAAGAGCAAGTGTGGCCATTCCAGGTCTGTTGTCGAAATAAGATGTATGAGAGAAAATAGCACAGTGTAAGACATTGAGTTTTTTGGGAAGTAAGTGATAGAGGTGCAATTTTATATATATGTCAAAGAAGAATCCAGGAATACGTGCAGATCCCGCCGCTGTGTGTTCTCTACAACCAGTGTAAAATTAAAAGAAATTATTGGCTGAAATATGGCTGGCAGTGAAAGGTTTAATCACAGTACTACATGTAGCTGACTGCTAGACTGCGAGCTCTAAACAGTGTCAAAAATCACAATTAGTTGCGTATAATCATGTTTGATCCATTCTTTTGTTAACCATCCCCTGTTCTACGAAGTACCAAACACTAAAACCAGTCACATGGGCATATGGCCTATTCATTAAAAAAACCAATTCAGTATTCAGCGCTCTCTCTCATTCCCTCAAAAACCCTCAACTCCCCTCGTCTCTCTTTGCTCTCTCTCATCTCTAAAAAAACACTCCCTCACAAAGTCACACAAAAAACTCTCTTCTTCTCTCCTCATTCTCTCTCTCTTAGAAGGAAAAAATCTCCTCGCTTCTCTGCTCTCTCCTCTCTCTCATCTTTCTCTTCTCGTCCTCTGACCCCCCCGATCTCGCATCACTGGAACTCAAGAAAAATATCGAAACATCTCTAAAACTCAAAAAAAAATCAGAGGTCTGGGGGAACGATACTGGAGGCTCACCGACCTCGGGAGACAGCCTTGCACAGTCTCTCTGCAACACTCGTCCTAAAATGGGGAAAGGAAGGGGGACTATACCCTAACACTTCATAAGTATGGGGTTATAAGCTAATAGTAGTAAAGTATACAACGCCTCATTGGCCTCCAGCTTAGCTTCCCATTTGCGATCCGGCTTCTTGGTACCGCCTGGGAAGCCAACCAAGTGGGGGGAATGGGGGGACAAGAAACCAAGAAACCAACGTTTACGGACGGTCCGCTGTCTGAGGCAACGGACAAGCTCGTAACGGCTGTCGGAGGGACAGCCAACAGCCTTGGCCAGCCGGACAGCTGTCTGGAGAGGCTTCCACTGGAGGGCCGTGGGGCACGAGAACTGTCCCGCTCTGCATGATGGCTCTCTGGAACAGCCCGCCGCTGTGTGGGGATACAACCTGGGCAAAAAACAAGAATGTCAGTCTGTTGTGTTGGACTATTAGTGCTTATAGTGTAGAGTGGCACAGTGGTAAAACGTTCGCTTCGTGTCAAGTAAACAACAATTGCGAACGTGTGCGTGTGCAGGTGATTTTTCTTGTGTGTAACTTTGCCGTAGGCGTGGCGGCGTCTGCTGGTGGCGTGGCGTGTTTCTGGCTGCGTCGCGATCATCCGAGGTGCGCTGAGCCAAGAAACAAACCAATAAGTTAAAAGCAAGTGTGTGTGTGAATGACACAGTTGTTCCTCTGTGTGTATAAAGTATAAAGTAAGTGTGTCTGTGGTGTTGTGTTCCGGACCAGTGCTTCGTGTCATTCTCGCATGCAAAGTGTGTAACAACCAATTGTGTGGTGCAATACTGCCCTAAGCGTCGTTCATTTGCTCCTGGGGGTTCCCTCAATATCGTGCAGAGATGCGTCTGTGTCCCCCAAGTATTGGGGTCTCTGTCTCTCTCCTCTTCAGCAAGAAAGAACAAGTTTCTCTGTCTCTCTAATGGCGACTCAGTTTTAGTCCACTTGCAATAATATATGACTTACAACTCACTGTGCTGTCTACAGGGTAACAGTGATATTTTTGTGAAGAAAGTTAACCCTTTCATCGCACTCTGTCGGCCTCTGGCACCACAATGAATTTAACACCCGTGTTACTGAAAGGCATCAGTATGAGGGTCTGGCTAACCAATGACCTATGTGTTTCTTAATTTTGGGAGGGTTAAAGTATATATCCACTGTTTAATGCATAATCAAAGAGGAATCCCCAATATTGCTGACTGGCAGAAAATCTTTGTTTTCTTCCCAGAAGTCACGAGGGACCCCCCCCATTTGGCGGTCTATGGAGGCACTATAACGATTAGGAGACCCTTTTAAAAGAAATGCAGAAGGGAGCAGGAGAGGTTCCCAGGGGATGCACTAGAAAAAAGATATTTACCCTTCGCAATGCCACTGTTGACTCTCTATCATCAACCTCATTAGGACCCTCTATACTGTAAGTGAAGGAGTCCCTGGGACCCGGTGCCCTTCTTTTGCAGGGGAGTGATTGGGAGGCCTGCTCTCTTTCTCTACCAGGCAAAGATTCTAAAAGGGTAAGATGGACTACTTAAGAGTTACGGCGAGCCTGGTTGATAGAGTTATCGTTAGTGGGGTAGTCCTACACCATTCACAGCGGCGGCTATCCAAAAACTCAGACTGGAATTTGAACGGAGAATTCAACTGGCCTATCGACGTGTAAATGTGTGACGTTTAAAAGGGACATAACCAGTGTTTCTGTCCTCACTACTCATATAGAGAAAAGAGACCGGATGCTTGTCTTCCCCTATACAGTCTTTGACTCAGGTAAGTTTAATGCAAGTTTTTGGCCGAAAAATGGCTGGCGTTGAAAGGGTTTTAACGTGTACACAGACCTTGGCAAATAGCGGAGCAGATACAGACAGCAGAGCCCCGGAGGCAGCTGCTGTACTGGAGGGCTGGGCTAGAATTTGTTCATAGTGGAGACATCTTGCCCAGGATACATCCCCACTCTTTTGGCCCAAATGGTTTTTATTAGGAGAGCTGGCGTTGATGATTGAAGCCCACCCCCACCAAAAAATCCCAAAGAAAAAAAAAGAAAAAAAAGGGCCAACAAATCCTGTTAGCAGCAGCACTAAAACTGGACGTTGTAAATGCTTCCCTAGTTTGTGAGTTATCGTGTTCCGCGAGAGACTAAAGCCGGAGACAGACTATGCGACTGCCTCATATGGGACTCGATCAGGTCGTGACGTAGACCAAAATTATGTTTCCCGCACAGAAGATGTCACAAGCCATCTGACTCGATCTGACTCGATCAGTCGAAATTTAGAACCCGCCCTATTCTGGCCCTGTCACCTGACTGGGCCCGACTGAGTCAGACTGATCAAGACGAGGATGGTATGCAAATGCGGTGAAAACGTCACGAACTGATCGAGTCACATGAGGGCAGTCACATATAGTCTGTCGCCGGCTTAAAACCCTTTCACCGCCAAAGTCGCATCTTAGCACCACAGTGATTCACCTATGTCACTAATAGGCATCAAATTGGGGTCGGATTTACTATCCAAAGACCGTTATTGTCTTAGGTTTCGGGAAGTAAGGATAGACCTTATTTTGTTTATATATGTCACAGAAGAATCCACAATACTGCAGATGGATTTTATTCTCTACCCGGGTAAATTTAATGGAAATATTTTGGCTGAAATATGGCTGGCGGTGAAAGGGTTAAGCTGTAGCATGATTTTCCCTTACCATAGAAAGTCGTTTATTATAATAGATATCTCTCACTGTGTTACTGGCCCAAGCTATCACAGGGTCATAGGCCTCTCAACCGGCAATAAAAGATATTGGAGGAATACAGGGAAGGGAAAAAAAAAAGAGACGTTATTTTCGAGAGTAACATGGCAAAGACGGTATTATCATTCTTCTTGAGTAACACCCCTACACCCTCCTCCCCTCCCCCAAATTCACACTACACACACACACACACACAACACACACACACACACACACACACACACAAACACACACACACACACACACACACACACACACACACACACACACATACGAGCGCACACAATGCGCGCGCACTGCACCACTGGCATTACACACACATCAATAATCACGCACAATTATTATTTTTGTTGTGGTAAAGTGTGCTTGGAGATGCAGTGTGCGTGTGCGTGTTTGTCTGTGTGTGTGTGCGTGTGCGTGTGTGCGCGCGCGCGCGCGCGCTGAGTATTTTTTGTGTTATCAGCACTTGCGTGCATTTGTGTGTTGGGGAGCGAGTGGAAAAGTAGACCTATTTATTCGTTCGTTTATTTGTTTGCGTTCATTTGACTATAAGTCTATTAATTTTTTTACTTACTCATTTTTTTAAATTTTGTTCATTTTTTTTTAGATCTGCAAATCTTCTATTGTAGATATACAATGCAGCGTTACTTGTGTTTTCAGTCTCTCTCCCTCCCCCTCCCACCTTCGACCCCGCTCTCTTCTCTCTCTCTCCTCTCTCTCTCTCTCTCTCTCTCTCTCTCATCCCCAAAATGGCTTCGGTCAGACCTGGAAGGACACACTCTTGCCGCCAGCGGATTCCCCGAAGATGGTAATAGAATCGGGATTCCCCCCAAATGCCGCGATATTATTTTTAACCCACTGCAGCGCTGTGTGTTGGTCCCAAAGACCGTAGTTTCCTCGACTGTCATCGCTTTCAGTGCTCTGAGAAATCCGAACGGCACCGAGCCTGGAAATACATACCCACACTATCACGCACCACACAAGCACGCACGCACGTACAAACACACACGGGCATACGTCCACACACACCACAGACAGACAGACACAGAGACACACGCACTGTCACGGTGCTACACACACACTGTGACACACACACACCTGTGACACACACACACCACACATGCACACGCACCGCGCACGCACACACACCACACACAAACACCACACACACACACACACCACATATATATACGCCCGGCCCGCGCGCGCACGTACACAGAGACAGACAGATAGACAGACAGACTGTATTCTGTTTTCATTTTTCACTGGTCTCCCTGCTGCGAACAGTCAACAAATTCCAATTTTGGGGGAGCAGAAAGGAGAAAAATTATTACAGATCTTTTATTAAAAACAAGGCAGGAGAATGGGCCAACAAAAAGTCAGAAAGATAGTAGATGACAGTAAGCAAAGGGAAAGGCAGAGTCAAAAAAGAGAGCGTCAGATTAGAGGAAGTTACAAGCACAGAACTTCCAGAAGGTAGGGGAACTAGTTTTTACAAAAGACCCACTCTGTATCCCCACGGGAAAAAAAATAATAACAGCAACGTGTGTATTATTGTGGCCATTGTTGATGTTGTTGTTGATGTTGATGTTGTTGTTGTTGTCTTACCCTGGCTTAGAAAATAAAAAAACCTCTCCAGGGATCATCCCAACAGCCGATGCACTTGAACACTATGGTACAAAATGCAACAGCTAGGGATGAGAACATTACGTGTGTGTGACCGTTTTTGATTACCCCGCCACGCGAGCATAGCCACACTCCGACTTCGGAGGAGGCCATTCTGCGGGAGACAGACTATGCGACTGCCTCATATGACTCGATCAGGTCGTGACGTTGACCAAATTTTGTTTCCTACACAGAAGAGGTCACAAGCCATCTGACTCGATCAGTGAAATTTAGAACCCGCCCTATTCGGCCCTGTCACCTGACTGAGCCAGACTGATCGAGCAGGATGGTATGCAAATGAGGTGAAACGTCACGACCTGAACGTGGCGTGGATCAGAGGTGGGAGGGTCTTTAAAGGCCCATAGACATCGGCATAGGCATCTCCGTGGGATCTATGAGCATCTCGTAAACCACGGGCAGAAAGATGCAAAATCGAATTGGATTTTAAACTCTGACATAATTCAAAGTCACAAACATTCATGAAACAGAACACAATCATATCGTTATATCTCAAATTTAGCAACATGCGCTGAGCTATTTTTTTCCCCTGTCGTCTGCTCCAAGTGAATCTCGTTTGTGCGGAGTTAGCTAAAATGACGTAATTCCGGGAAGGAGGGGGAGTGATGCGTTCTTGTAACGTGGCAACAGTCAGACGATCACCTGCAAAAACGAAAGGCTCTGTCCGTAGGACCTGTGTATTGTGTAAACAATGCCTAAACAGTGTGCTGCACCAGGCTGCAACATAACATCTGTTAGGCCTAAATCAGCTAACTTTTCTTTTCACAATTTCCCTACGGACCCGGAACGCAGGAGAGAATGGGCTGCAAGAGTGAACAGAATGGATCCAGTGTCAGTGACAAGGGGTTTATGGATGCCCGGAAAGTACGATGTACTGTGTTCCGAGCATTTTGTTGCTTCAGACTTTCGCTTTCGAGCACAGATGAGTGGAAAGGACGGGTTTCCAGTGTATAGATGTGAACTGGTGGACACTGCTGTTCCCTCTATATTTCCCCACATCGAGTGTGCTAGAAAGAGGCAGCAGACAGCAGATGGCGATGCCAGACTACCACTAGGCCTAGTCAACAAAAAGAGAAGACAGGTAAGTGTACATACATGTATACAAGTGTATGCACACCAAACTTTGTCAGCATAATGTCGTTGTAAAACTTTGAAAAGTAACATTAATGTCATTGTTGGGTATTAGTTGAAGCTCTGTCATCGATCTATTTCCTCAGTTCTCATTGTTTATGCCAATAAAAAATAAGCTGTGCCTGTCCCCATTGCTTATTTATATCCTTTCTATTTTCGCACACACACACACACACACACACACACACTCACTCTCTCTCTTTCTCATACAGACACACATACACACACACACACACACACACACACACACACACACACACACACACACATTATAATATGCATACACACATATACTCATATAGGCATACATATCCTTGACTTACACAGCTGAGCACTGGCAGACAACCATAGCTCTCAGTCTGTGTGTGTGTGTGTTAGTGTTAAAAGTCAGATGGAACATTGAATAAGCAATAATGGTTTGCTTTTTTACATCAAGCCATCTATGACACAACAATTATAGAAGGAAATAAACATTAAAACACACACCAAAAAACAACCCAAATAAAACAAACCCAAAAAGCTTTAATTGTGTGTGTGTGTGTGTTTGCCCGTGCGCATGCATATATGCATGCAGTTAATATATGTGTGTGTGTGTGTGTTTTAAGTAGATTTGTATTTATGTGTGACTGGATCTTAGTCATTAATCACAGAACATTACTATCACTACTCAAATTTACTTGCTTTAATGTATTAAATTTTAATTATGACATGCTATCAGAATGACACTTTGGTGTAAAGTAAAGCTTGAATTAACAATTTCTCCAGTTGATGCTTCATGACCCCGGTCATACTTAGAACATAGTGATAGTTTTATTAAAAATGAAAATATCATATTGTGTTATTCACTGTAGTAATAACAAATATATCCTATTACAAATGAAAACTGGTTGGATTTGCTAGTGATGTGCAAGAGCCAACAGTTTTCCTATCACTTTTCCATCCTTTGTGCTTTATTTCATAAGTAATATTTTTTATACAAGAGAAGAAGGCAAACATGTCACTACAATGTTGTATATGAAATAAAAAATAAATTAGACTTAGTACAATTGAATGAAAACAGTTGTAATTGTAACATTTATATTCTCATCATTGTTAATTCCACTCATCCATAGATGTCTTTCTTTTTCAATAGGTGTCTTTTAAGTGAGTGATATTATCTGAGCTTTTTCAAGCACAACATATATATTGCTGAGAAAGAAGTGTGCATCCTCCAGTAATTATTTTTTTACAAAGTATCTTATTAATTACTAAATTATTTATTTTCCTTACATTATTTTTTCTAGGTTGTTGATGATGCACTGGCTGAGAGTGTGGCAGCTGCTATACCCCAACAAGAGGCAGCTGACTCTGACCCTGAGTGTGCTGACTTGCCTCCAGTGCCTCAAGCAGTAGTTGTGTGTACAGTTGATGAAAAAGAAAACATCTGTGTACAAGCTGATGTGCACCATGTGAGTAATTTAGTAACCTTCCCACTGTTGTTATTGGAAATTACAATGTGCATGCAGACTGACAAGTTTAGGTTCGGGGAGGGGGGGGGGGGGGTAGTTGAAAATGAAAATTTATATACAGCAGGATGAACTGATAAGAAAAACAAAATTAGTGGTGGTTACAGTATTCCGACGGACAATATTTTAAAGAGAGAGAGAGAGAGAGAGAGAGAGAGAGAGAGAGAGAGAGAGAGAGAGAGAGAGAGAGAAACACAAACACACACGCAAGTTCAATCGGGGAATGCCCATCAGGGGACATAACTGTAATGCGCTGAACGTCCACATGTTGCAAAATGGCGTCTTAAATGGAGCCATGCGCTCATTTTTCGGAAAATATGAGTGTGATTAGCACTTTCAAATCATCTTACACGCTCATGTAAAAAAAAAATTAAGAAAAAAGTTAAGGCCTACCTACCTACCTACCATAATTTTGGGGCCCTGTTACCTTAACTACAACTTTTTTGTTTGGGCCTAACTAAAAAATGGATAACTCAAAAACACTGGATAACTCACAATAATTGGCGTGTCCAAATAATCTCTATACATTTTGAAATGTCTTTTTATCTCATAATATTGGCTATCTCGAAATAATATTTCAGTCACTTACATTTTTATTTCAACGATTTTGACTGTATGCGTAGTTGTTCTTTTTTCTTCTACATTTCAATCTGGATCATGCTATTTTCTTAGCAATTTTTGGTACATTTTCTTTTGAAAGAAAATATGTATAATGTACATGCATATGTTTGTATGCAATTATACACTTTTATCAATTTAATTTTAAGAATGCCAAGAAATGTTTAACATATCCTATTGTTGGATTCTTGCTGTAGTTTAACAAATTGAAAACAAAGATATGAACAGCAGTTAGGATAATGATGTTTGTATGTGCAGAAAGCTACACCCAAAGTGACATCCAGAAAGATGCAGACAAAACCAGTCAAGCACTGCTTTGCTCAGACCCAAACTTCCCCCATTGAGCTTAGGTCCACTCGTATTGTCTGCCGATCCACCCAAACAGATGCAGAGATCAAGGCTCAGGACTGCCAGCACACTTCAAAAGAGTGCCAGACTGATCCAATTGGGTGAGTTATTGTTATTCAGCTTAGTCATTAACAGTGCAAACCAGCATATAAATTGTGCTGTTCTTCATTTTATAAGCATAGGAAATGTATAATAATTAATAGAATGATTTACCTCCTCCCATTTTCAAACTGTCTTAAACATAACAAAAAATAAAGGTCCTTGTATATTAAAATAAAGATTTTTGTGTGTCATTCTTAGTTTCATTTGTTCTTAAATTATGCATTCCTTTGTATATATGGTGTGTGTCAAGTAAAGTCAAATCAAAATTTTATTTCCAGATGGGAACATTGTATAAGCAAAAACATGCTTTTGTGTGTGTGTGTGTGTGTGTGTGCGTGTGTGCGCGCGTATGTGTGTGTGTGTGTGTGTGTGTGTGTGTGTGTTGCAGGCCTGTGGCAGATGAGCCACACACTGAAGATGAAGAGGTAACTCAGGAAGAAGAAGGTCCTGACTGTTACAACAACTGCAGGCAGCCGAGGTAACACTAACAGTAGTGTGTCATACGCATATATATTTATTAGTTTTTGTGAACACCTTAATTCAGGGTTACAGTTAGCAATTTCAAATTAAATTGATTTTGTGCTTATATCCAATGATGAATTGGAATTATGTTTGTTTGTTTTGCTTTACTGGAGAATTATTCAATAAATTGTTAAATTGTTTATTCATTCACTCAAGTCTTTATTCCAATTATGAAATTGTTTTTATTAAAAAAAAAGTATTATCTCTGGGGGGTTTAAGCACAGTAACAGAATGCCTAGTTATGAGCAGTAGATTTTGTTGACTGGTTCATGAGATGCAGCTCTGACATGAAATATATAGCCCAATGAAGGAAATTTCAGTTTTTAAATTCAAACTTCAAGGTGAAAATCAGCACATCAATAATGTATGCTTGGGTGTGTTTTAATTTCAGTTTTTGCACCACCACAAAGTATTTGAAGTGATTCTGTTTGCAAAATATCCTTGAAATGGAATGAATAAATTAAAAAAGCCACAAACTGGGACAAACTTACTTCTTTCCAATGATAGATAGTGCAAAGGAAAATAGCAAAAGTGCACCACACAATGCAATAATGGACCATATTGTATACTACAGTGGAACCTTTTGTATAAGACCTGAAAACATCATCCCAAATGAGGTCTTTTAATTAATTGGGAGGGAGTTGTTTAATGGAGATAATTTTAATACTTACAAAGAAGGGCAAATGTGCATGGAACACTCAATATTGTTATAATGTGTTGTGTACTTGTGGTATGCTCATCGCAGTGCATAATCTGTGATATAATGTCCTATTTTAATTCAAATTCATAGAAAAAAAATCTGTTGATGTTATCAACATTCAAAATGACAGTCAAATATTTTGCAGTCCTTTCATCATTAATATTGCTGGTATTATTGTTAAATCTGAAGTTATGAACTTGTTATATGTCTTTCGTTGATACAATTATTTAATTTTGTTATTTCATCTATTACCTACATTTTTAGTTATTACTTAGAATTTAACTTCATTTATATTGTTTTCTTTTATGGCATCCCCCATGGCTCTGTCCTAGGACCTGTGTATTTTGTATTGTATAATTATGTAACCCCTTTTTCAATATTTTTAAGAATCAGTCTGTAAATCATTATACTTTCGCTGATGATAATCAGCTATACATGGATACAACTCTTTCTGATTTTGAACCCACTGTTCAAGGTCTTCAAGGGTATGTCAGTAATGTCAAAACATGTAATTGATGAATGAAGACAAACTCCAGTTAAATGACAGAAAATCAAGCATCATAATGACTTGTAATAGACTCTCTGTTGACAGGTCCCTATCATCTTTGATAAGGATAGGTGACTCAGATATTGATTTTGTTCCTTCTGTCAAAAACCTGGGCGTCACTATCGATTCCAACCTTACAATGAAAACACATGTGAACAATGTCTGCAAAATAGCCTATCTTCAGACTCGTAAGATAAGTTCAAATCACAACCTCCTTACCACTCAGCAACACAAACTCTGATCTGTTCTGTCTAGGCTAGACTATTGTATCCTTCTGTTATTGGTTTGCCCGCAGTACTCAATCCATAAAGTTAAGAAAGAATGCAGCTGCAAGATTGATTTTCAAAGCAAAAAAGACATGGCATATCACCCCGCTACTTCACTGGCTTCCAAGTTCTGCTCAAATTCAGTAAAAAGTGGCATGCCTCACTTTCAACTGTATTAAAGGAACTGCCCCTCAGTATCTCACTGACATTGTACAAATCTATACTGCAATCCGTCAACTCAGATCTTCCTCCGACTCATGCCTGCTCTCCACTCCTCGTATTAAAACTAAATCTTTCATTGAATCTTCTTTTTCTCTCATACTCTACTGCCCCAGTCTGGAATAGTTTGCTGCCATATAGTGTTCGACACTCTTCCTCTGTCCAGTCTTTTCAACACTTTTCTGAAACTACTCTGAAGAGAGATTAATGCATTTATTTCATATCGAGAGAATGAATGAAAAATGGTGTTTTACGTCCTCTCGGTCATAGACACATATGGGACATTTGTAGATACAAAGATGGTTGGAACAATACTGGAGGCAATGCCCAGAGGCAATGCAACACCAGTAAAGTCCAAAAATGTTGTAACAATACAGATATGTGTAGCAGTAACCATGCCTCGGCTAAACCTCATCGGCTATGGTATCGCCACAAAATATTTATTTCATATCGACGACGAAAATGGAGTTTTACGTCCTATTGGTCTGAATCAGACACATATGGGACATTTGTAAATACAAATATGGTGGGAACAATACTGGAGGCAATGCCCGGAGGCAGTACGAAACCAGTAAAGTCCCAATTTTTTTGTATTAATACAGATAGCTGTAGCGGTGACCACGCCTCTGTTAAACCTCATCGGCTATGGCACCGCCACAAGTTAGTATAATGATTTATTTCATATCAACAGTCGCAATCATTTGTCTTAATTGAGACTTAATTATTAAAATGATTATTTTTAATGTTTATATTGATTAATACTTGTCTTCATGTTGATTATTTTTTTCCTCTCTGTAATGTGTATGTTTATCTGTATGTTAGTGTTTAGGCCTTTGTTCAGCACTTAGAGCACCCTGCAAAGTGAGTTAAGCGCTCTATAAAGAACCAGTTCATGTATTATTATTATTATGTGGAAGGGAGTTTATAATGGGGGAGGGGTTCTTGTAAGGGAGGTCCCACTGTATATGTAATGAGAGTGTGTGTATGTGTGTGTGTGTGTGCGTGTGCGTTGCAGGCAACACACAGATAATCTTGAGGAGTTTGAAGAACGGAAGTACATTGTCTGTGAAAGTCAGCTGGAGACACTCCTCAGCGTGTGCAGGAAGTGTGCAGAGCCATGCCAAGTGCTGAAGAAGGGAGAGTGTGGCACAAGTGTTGAGTACAACAGCCATTGCCAGTGCGGGTTTATCTTCTCCTGGGCTTCTCAGCCCTACTCCCAGCAGCTACCCCTGGTAAACCTTGTGCTGGCAGCAGCTTCCTTCTTCGCTGCCTGTTCACCCACACGCCTGCTGGACGTCTTCAAATTTGCCAACATTGCCTGTTTCGGCAGGCAAACTTACGACCGAATTCAGGGGGCTTACCTGGTGCCTGCAGTACGCTATCTGTGGCGCCAGTGCCAGGATAAGCTCTTTGTGGCAAGACAAGGCAGGCGTGTGAAGCTGGCTGGAGACGGGCGCTGCGACTCTCCTGGGCATTGCGCAAAGTATTGCAGCTACACGCTGATGGATGCGGAGACATCTGAAATTCTCCACGTACAGCTTGTACAGGTAAATCTTATCTTTCTTTGTTAATTGCTCATGCATCCTCCTTTCGCATCATCTCATATGCATCAAACTGCCAGTATGCACCTAATTATATTAGTATAAAGTAGAGAAAAATCATGAAGTAATTATACCCAATGTATCCTTCAGCTAAGGAAAATCTTTCAAAACAATTCTAGAACAAAGGCAGAAGAATGGACCAGTAAGGCAGAAAGATAGTAGATGACAGTAAGCAAAGGAAAAAAGCAGAGTCAAACACAGAACTTCTGGAAAATGGAGGAGCTACCTGGTATTTGTATGAAAGACGCCTGGAATCCCTAAAGGATGGTACAGGTAAGTTTGTTACTATTACTCATATTGTTAGTTCTGCCTTACACACATGACCCACTATAGTTTTTCCAAAATGTTATGCTTTATTCCAAATGTCATGGAAACATTGACCAAAAGCATTGACGTTGACTTACAGTTATGCAACACTTCACGTACTTTTCCAAGTGAACATTTTGTGAATACATACATTAACAATTAAATAACATAATTAGCTGCACAATAAAAATAAAAATTAAAAAAATATTACTGTAAGTTAGCCTCTCTCTCTCTCTCTCTCTCTCTCTCTCTCCTGTCATGATAACATGAAATTAAGATAATTTCAACAAATAAACTTGAAAAAAACACACACACAAAAACAACAACAAAAAACCAATCTATCGCACTCAACCACTCCTAGTCCTACGCAGGCAAACTATTACATATCCTTCTTTGCACGGGTACCTATCACATAGTCTAAACGTTGTTTTTAGGGGGGACATAATCTGATCAGAGACATTATTATTGTTTTTAATCATATTGAAAAAGCAGATGTAAACGGTGTAAGTCTTCTCTATGTAAATTATGTTACCAAACAAAGCTTTTAAATTTTTTATTTTATTTAACTCATTCCAACGCTCTAGTGCAGCCGACAAATTTTCGCGCAGCGACCTCCCTTTAATTTCCTTATCAATCTAGAAACTATTAACGACTAAACTATGTTTATTCAGAAGCTATTTGCGTCAGAATGATCGCTAAATTCGTTGCACGATTTTAAATTGTTTGCAAGCACTTCATTGTCGTATTTTGGTCTGTTTTGTAATAAAACTAGCACCTCTCTCTCATAACCTGCAGGCTTGGAGTGCAGCCCGCAGGGCAAATGGGCAGAGCACATTGGGTTAATGGGTATGCACTGCGCATGCGGTGATGCGCTCTCTGTGGGAGAGGAGCCTGAATTTTACTGAGATAAGTCTCTGTGACTGGGAAATACCAAATACCAAACATCTTCATGCTGGAATCCATTTGCAGAGTAACCAAGTTCAAAATTCGCATGCCATGGAGCTAGAAGGCCTGAAGACAGGTCTCCAGAAGGTGTCTGAAGAAGTGTGTGTCAGCCACCTCATCACTGACCGACATACCAGTGTCAAGAAGTTCATGGCAGACAACCACTCCCGAGACCATGATCAGCCCATCATCCATCACTTTGACATATGGCACCTGTCCAAAGGTAAGTGGCATCTAGTTACTGGCAGGCATCATAAATACGTATTTATTAAAATGTCTTTAAACCTCCAGCACAGTGTTATAACGTTGAATCTGTACCTTACACCTTCTTGATTTCTATTGTTACTGTATGTAGACACTAAAAATAGACAATCAAAACTTATATAATCTAAATTATATGTAAATTTATGTAAATTGTATGTAATTTTAATAATTTTAACCTCTCTTGATAGTTAACAGTTCTTCAACATTTAACAGTTTTTGTTGCACTGTGCACTCTTTCAATAGCCACTGGTAAGGGTACTATATTGCTGTATTCCAGATGTGGACGCACCATAGCCTTGTACACAAAAAAAAATGTTTCCTTGTTTAAATAAGTATTGTTTTTAAAAAAGGCAATTGTCAGCATTAGAAAGGGTCCAAAGACATTTAGCAACAAAATTAATTAAAGGCGTTAGTCACCTACATTGCAAACACAGAGTAAGGAAGTTGAAATTACCATCTCTGAAATAAAAAAGAATTCGTGAGGATCTGATAAACACATACAGAATGTTTTACATTGATAACAATATTAATAAATCTTTGGTCCAGCTAACAAATGACTCAACTGACTCAAGAACCCATAACAGTGATTAAAAATACTAACCCAGTATAGCCAAACTAATAATATAATTTTTTTTTTCTAACAGAGTAACAAAGTTTTGGAATACTCTTCCTGCACATATTAAACGAGCACAGAATCTAACACAATTCAAAAACCTCCTTGATAAATACACCAACATCTCAAAACTACAATATGAGCATGACTGAAAGGCAGATTTTCCAAAAATAAAACAAAAACATCTCAGCTGTGTAAAAGTTGAAACAAAAATGACATAACAGTGAAGAGGCCACGAGGCCTAATGTCCTAATTGACCTGAACAAAAATTATTTTCATTAACCGTAACATTTGGCTAGCTTTGTTTATAGCCTTTTGAATGGGAGTATCAATTACCGTATTTTCGGCTCATTAGGCACTGCTGTGTATAAGGCGAATAGGGAAAACTTCAAGAAAAATCTGACAAAATCTGAGTAAAAGGCGCCCTCGTTTATAAGGCGATACACACTTCACAACAGAAAGTCGAAGTTTGAAGCCCGTACACGTCCTGTAAACGATCACTGACCACCATTTTTGTTGTCGTAAACGAGAGTTGGCTCACTTTTCAAATAATCAAAACTTAAGTTTTTGCGACTTCCAGTTGTTGAAAAAGGCCAATTCTTCATGGAAACTGGTGAAATTATGGCATTTTAAGCTGTACAACGATGCTTTTTACATCCAATGAAGGATTATGGCATCTGTTGGACGGTATCTCGGACGATAATAGGGATTTTAAAGCATTTTAACGTGAGTATTCGTCATATCGGCGACTCGTTACCACTTTCAATGTTGTGAGTCACAGTAGACTGTACTGAGTATGGCAATCGTTGCTTGTTCACTTATTAGGCGCATAGGTCAAAATTGGAGAAAAAAATATCGTCTTATAGTCCGAAAAATACGGTAATAGCAAATTATCAAAAAGAACTTCCATCTATTTCTCTTCTACACACAGTGTTATATTTTGCACATCTTTGTCAAGCTCAGGTTTTTTTCTTTCCTATATGCAGTATTGTACACTTAGACACATTAAAATATAAATTCCATTCATCCGACCATTTCTGTAAATGTTTTAAATCATTATGGATTATATTATGTTCTGATGTCTGATTATACATCTTAGTATCTTCAGCAAACATTTTACATGTACTTGGAATATAATGGTAAATCATTTATGAAGATGGTAAAAAAAAAAAATGGCCCGAGGATACTGCCCTGAGGAATACCACTAATTGCATCAGTGTTTGTAGAGTATGTTGAGCTCACACGTACTGGCCAATGAGATGTAGAGTGGTCTTGAATGGGGAAAAACAGTTGCGATCCAGTCAAAATCCTATGTTAGTAAATGACGATTTTGCATTTATTTAATAACGCAATGGCCTGTCATTGATATTATGCCAAAGGAAACAACATTCCTGGCAACTTATCTTGCTGAAATGGTTTTGTCAGATGTTACTACATCGATATCAGTCTGCCAGCATGGCCCAACTATTGATACAGACAAGACTAATTTTGCATCAAAACTCTAGTGACAAGGTGAAGGTCACAGTGACTTTCCCAAAAGAGTAACATAACCAATGTTTGAACCACATATTCTACAGACTTCACTTACCTACACATGACTTGCTTTATTTTCTTATGTTTTTATATTTTTAGATGGAGAATTTTTTCTGGCTGCTAGGCCTTCACAAAAAGCTCAAAAGCACAGCTCCGCTAGCAAAGTGACCTTTAAAACTGGCGTAGATAGTTGGGACTGTGCATACAAAGAAGAAAGGTGTTCATCCTAGGAAGCAAAAGTTTGAAGTCTGTGAAGTCCTTTGTTCCTGTTTTATGGTGCCAAACTTTACTGATCACTCTACCTATATTGTTTTGAATCTATCCATTACCTTTGAAATAGTTAGTGAATTTGCAATTTTCCAAATTGTGGTAATTGGAAATACGTTGATAAGGCTTGCCATGTTGTGAATCTGCGATCATTTGCTTAAAATGCAAGGTCTAAAGAACCATTGTGGCATTTTACGATTGGTGCACTGGTTTAGGCACTATGAACTGGAACACATTATGGTCATACACAGATGCACACATGCATACATACACACACTCAGAGAAATCATAAACATTCAGCACTTGTTCCCATTCCAATGTACTCGTGTTCTTACAGAACTGGGAATACAAAATTGTGAAGATGCTAAGAATCTGACAAAATGTTGTTTATCTACAAACAACTGCAAGATGTTCACATAATTGCTTATATTTGTTTTCTTTCTTTTTTTGCATTTAATTTCCAGGAGTTGGTAAGAAACTCGATGTGGCTGGCAAGAAAGCAGCAAACGCCTGCATTGCCCTATGGACCAAGTCAATCAAAAAACATATGCATTGGTGCTCCACCTCCACACCAGAGGTACCCAATCGTCCGCAAATTGTTAAAGACAAGTGGCTGTCCATCAGCAACCACATCGCTGACATCCACGATGGCCATGGTGGAACCTTTCCTAGATGCATGCACGGCCCTCTGGAACCTCGAGCCTGGATCAGAAAAGGTGACGGACACAACTGGAACAAGTCACACAGCTTACACTTGTGTTTTCTATTTACTCCCTTCCTTCTTTCTAACACACTTCAACAAAACATTTTCTGCAATAATCCACACCAGGAGACACATTCACACAATATTTTTGTTTTTGCTGTCACATCTTCTGGGCCGTACAGTGGCATTGCTCCCATATGACTGGCGGACAAAAAGAAGAGTCAATTTTCAAAATGATGGGCTACTTATGTGGCGTAAATATTATTTTGGGTGCACACATGTGTCTGTGCATAACAGACAGACAGTTTATCTAGCAAAACAACTAGAGACTTGCAAGATACCTTTGGAAAAAGCAAAAACGGAAATCTCATGGAATGGAATAAGTATGTTGACATGGGCCATTATTAAAAAGAAGGGGTCAATGACGCAGGCGCACTAATAATCTGAAGCTCTGCTCCCCAGAACGTATTGATCCCCATGAATTTGACCCAAAATCATCAAGGGCATAAACTGGATTGGTAATCGAGACTGAGGTTACCATGAGAGCAGGCATGCAAGACACAGTTTACCCTTTGTAAAAAACTTTTGCATCCTAAATAGAGCATTAAAACGGTAGATCAAGGAATATTTTTGGCTACAGTGACCTTGATCTTTGACCGTCTTTGAACTTGGTCTAAATCTCCCAATCACCTATCCAAAGGCAACAATTGAGGGTCCTATTTCCCTCCATTCAAACATAATCATGGTAAGGTACATATTTAGTTAATCAGATAGTCAATAAGCCAGGCAGCTAAGATGTGACAAGTTGATTTTTAAAGCTTAGAAAATACATTAAAACTATGTAGTCAAATTAATTCTTCTGAGCAGTTTGTGTAATTTTTAAAATGTATACAACAGGGACACGGCAGCATCGAACACTGGAGGGCATCATCTGCAACAATTACCTGTTACGGGACATTGGGATGATGTCTCCAGATGCGCAGACAGCAACTCTAGAGTCATTCCATGCTGTTGTGTGCCACTTTGCCCCAAAACTAAACCACTTCACTTACCAAGTGATGGAGAGCAAGTATGATTATGAAATTATTATATTTTTGGGATCATTAGGCACTGCTGTATATAAGGCGAATAGGGCCATTTTCAAGAAAAAATCTGAAAAAAAAAGTAAAAGGCGCCCTCGTTTATAAAGTAATACACACCTTGCAAAAAAACGTCGAAGTTTGAAGCCCATACACGTCTTGCAAACGCTTACCGACCACCATTATTGCTGTCTTAAACGATAGTTGGCTCCCTTCTCAAATAATCAAACTTCTGTTTTTGCGACTTCTTGTTGTTGACTTTTTATCACGAAAACTGGTAGAATTATTGCATTTTAAGCTCTACAACGATGCTTTTTACATCCAATGAAGGGTTATGGCATCTGTTTGGACGGTATCTCGGATAATAATAGGGATTTTTGAACATATTAACCTGAGTACTCCTCGTATCGGTGACTCGTTACCACTTACGATGTTGTGACTCACAGTAGACTGTACCGAGTACAGCAATCATTGCCTCTCTTCTCACAAATTTGTTAGTTAATAGGGCGCCCTCGGTTATTAGACGTAATGGTCGAAATTGGAGAAAAAAATATTGCCTTTATAGTCAGAAAATTACAGTGCTTATTTCTTATCTATAACCTTTTAGTCATTGGCAGAAGTCAGTGTAATCAAAGCACTTTTTGCACATGATTACCTAAATGGCAAGTTCTTATGTCAAGAAATATTGTATACATAAAAGAGAGGGGGGAGACATTTCCATAAAACAAACATACTTGCTTTGATTGCTTGAAACAACATGCACATGAAATGTGTAGTGGTTGTTGTATTCTGTTGTTTCTAACCATGATTACTACATAGCAAGTTACCTTGTTTAAGATCGTAAAATCTTTTATAAAATACAACAATGATTAACAACAAACATGGAATCTTCACAAACAAGGAAACTTTGGCTGAGTGAGGGTAGGGCAGGGTTGAAAGGACAAGATATCTTTGTCATTCATAACTTCCTACTCAGCATGTTTTCAATCGACAAAAATATTCTTTTCTGAATTATCTCATCCTCAGAAACTTTATACTGCTGTTATAAAAAAACAGAAGCTAAAAATTTTGCCACTTCAAAAACCAGAAGCCATAACATTTCATACTCCTCAAAAATACTGTTTGCACATCAAAACCATGTTTTTTTCAATATTTTCTGGAAGATTAGCAATTCTAAACATTTAAAGCCAATGTACATTCGTTGGAGTCAACAATGATTGATACAGCAATAGTGTTTTGGGCGCATATTTCTACAATTATTATTAATATTATTTTATTTTTTGAGGAGATCAGAGTTATAATGTCATCCTATGTTGGCCACAGCGTGAGGAACAAAAACGCAAAGCATAGTCCTCCCATTCACATAGTGGCCCATAGGAATACAAAGGGAATGAGCACCTAGGCCTATTTTGTAATGAACATTCTTTTTGATTATGCTGTTCTCTCTCTCTCTTTTCTCTCTCTCTCTCTCTCTCTCTCTCTCTCTCTCTGCGTCTTGGGTCTTCTTCTTGTGTGTCTCTGTGGCTTTTCTCCTTTGCTGGCGGGTTTGGTCAATGTTTTTGTTGTCTGCTGGCTGGCTGGGCCCTGTACTCATTGCAGAGTTGGCACTTTCTTCCGTTAACTTCGCTGAGGTGGGGCATTACTGCAGTCCTACAGTCGGAGTTCCGTATCGCTCATACAGCAATAACGTCTGTGGTCTGCCGCTATGCTGCTTTCTGTCTGTCTAGGCTTCACACTGGCTGAACGTTACACTGCAGGCTGTGGTAGGCTTGTAGAAAACCGACGACTGTCCAAAATGATCGCTTTCAATTGTCACTTTCACACCATGCCCTATTTTGCTCATTCCTCAATTAATGGTGTCTCGTCATCTCTCCTGTTTTTCCTATATATTTCCCCCCCCCCCCCCCTTTCTTTTTATTCCTTCGTATACATGCATGCATGTCAGTTCTTAAGTCTCTCTCTCTCTCTCTCCATGCCGTATGTATTCGGATATTTGGTATCAAACAATTTTATTTTCTTGTGTTTAGTCCGCCATTTTCTTCATCTTCAACTCTGTTTCGAATATTATATCTAGGTTCTTGCAGAAACCATATTTGTATTTGGATATGGCTAACTTGGCAATTAGCAGTAAAAGGTTAACTTTCTTCCTCACCAGTGGATTCTGAACATCAGTTTGTGTTACTCCAAATAAAGCAATTTTTTCATTTATTTCAATTTGGATATGATGTTCTGTTCTCAGTTGCTTAACTGAGTTCCAGAATGTTTTTAGACAGCATTGATAAAAGGCATGTTCTATAAAGTCTATTTTATTTGTGGCACTTAGCCCCATTTTGTTTAATAAGATGTTAGTTGGGTAGATATTGTGGACAAATTTAAAATGGAGGATCTTAGTCTTGTTTATCGAAGTACATTCATGTTCGTTAGTAAAGTACTCCTTTAAATCAATGTTAAATTTACGTTGACAGAATGGAACAGCTCATATTTCGTGGTTTTTAAGGTTGTCAAATATGTTTTTAATTTTTTTATTTGTAAGTTTACTTAGCGGTCCTTCACCTGTATTTATTTCTACTAGAATTTATTTTTGTTTATGTTTGTTCACCTAGCTGTCTTTTCCAGTCGGTGGACTCTACAAGTATTTGTTGTGTTCTACAGGCTGCTCCTTGCTGCATTGCATTTCAATGCTAATGCAGGGCGCCAACAGGCCATTACCGAGGAGGGTGAGCTCCAGTGGAGAATCTGCAGACCAAAGGCTGCAAAAGGGGCTGCAGTCCCCAAACCAGTGAAAGAGAAACAAACAAGAAGTATGATTTATTTATAAAGATTAGTCGTTTTATTACCTGTCTCACTGTTACTTTTTCCATCCCTAAACCTCATGTTCTTTTTATTTATGTAAGGTAAATATGAATATTTAAAAAACATGAATATAATTATGCCACCCTGTCAGGGTTTTTTCTGTCATTCCCCTTGTCTTTCCTCTGACTCGTCTATTTCCTCCTTTCATTTCCTTCTGTCTGTTTAAACTATTTCCCAATGGAGATACTGTGGAGGGCGTGTGGGTATAGTGGGAATTTTTGGGTGAAAGGAAGGGTCAGTATGAATAGTTTCCCCACCTTCTGGCAGTTCTGTCATAGCAACTTCCTCTTGGACTCTGCCTTTTTTCATTTTATCAGCTACTATTTTTTCTGACTAATTGGCCCAATTTTCCTGACTTATTTTTAAAAAAATCTTCTGATTAATTTTCTCCTTTGAGCTCTTACAAAATCAGAATAGGTTGGCTGCATGCAGCAGGAAAACAAGTGGAAAATGGAAACTAAACACATGTACATGCCTCACCCATTATGGCCTGGGAGTGTTAAAGAATAATGTCTTAAGTATTTCCGATTACTTTAATAAGCAATTTTTGAATATTAACTTGTCTTTCTTTTGTTCTTAAATGTGTAATCATAGGCATTATTTGCCAGTAGCGCTATTGTGCATATGAGCTATAGAAATACATCTATGTGTGTTGCAGACTACATAAACGATCTGTTTAAGGCCGTGAAACATCTTCGGCAGAGTTACCCCAGCTACAAGAGGGCAAGGGACGCCTATCAGGACTACCGGCTGTCGCTACCACAGCCCTTGAGCAGGACAGCACCACCTGTTGACAAGGCAGCTCTTGTTGCACAACACCAGGCACGAATCAACAGGATAGCTGCTGAACAGTGAGCCTTCACAGTTGATTTAGGCATCGTAATGTGTGATAACAGTTGCCTTGTCAACCATTTCTTCTCAACTTGTCTGGGAATTACTGATATAATCGGACACAAGGAGCACAGCACAGTGGCATCTAGGCATCAACAAACACTTTCTGACTGAAACTATCAAGTTCACTCTTTCAGTCTATTTCGTCCTGCATTCTGAATCTGTGGAATATATAGTCATCAAAACCTGGACATTTTGAAAAGATGTTTAAAAATGTAAAAATATTGATCGTTGTTCATCTGTATCTAAAAACATGACATTGGACTTTACTCAGAGAATATTACACAGGTGCAAAACTCATGATTGTGTTTAGCATTGAGCTCTACACAGTTACAAATGCTGTATTAAACTTTGTTCTTTTTAAACCTTTTGCTGTGTTATTAAATGTTGTTTTTTAACTGAAAATGCAGTTTCAATATTTATAAAACTGATATTAATAAGACTGACAAGATGTAATAAAGATATTTCAAATTGATAGGATTATGTACAGAACGTCTACTGTATTTCACACAAAGACCAGTTTAATATGCCTGTTCAAGAATAGATAATTGATACATGTATAATGAAAACAAAGTGGTTTTCTTAAAGACTATAATACTGTGTTTGTTGAGTTTTTTTGTGCTAACGTCTCATCAGCACTGAAAGTTTACATTAATGAGGAAACATAGACCTGAAAATGTTTATACTGATGGATGATTCAGGGGCCATGCTAAAACTTTATTAATATTTTTTTTCATTTTAAAATTTATTCATGCCTGTATGAACCAAATTGATATCTAAGTTTGTCAAATCTGCCCCTCCGCACACACACAACATGGGTGGCACTGCGCTGGCAGCATAATTGCTCTAGAAATGAGCAGCATGAGATACACAGAGATCAGAGTATGTGACATTAACCCTTTCACTGCCAATGTGGCATTTATGCACCACAATGGTTTCATACCCATGTCACTAAAAGGCATCAAATCAGGGCTTGTTATCTGAAGACCCTATTTTCTTAATTTTGGGAGGTAAGGATAGGTCTAATGTTATACATTTCACAGATAAATTCCCAATACATGTACTGCAGATAATTTTTATTTCTTCCCTGTTCAGTTTAATGGTATTGTTTTGATTAAAACATGACTGGTGGCGAAAGGGTTTAAAATACCACATGCTGAAAAAAGGGTTGGGGGTGGGGTGGGTATGTGGGAACTTTGTAGGAAGCCGAGTTTTGTGTGCTCTTGGACTAAAGTAAAAGTTCCTGAAGACTGGGTCTTCCTGTCTTCCTGGGGATGGGTGATGATGAGTAGACTGGGGATGAGTGATGATGAGTAGACTGGGTCCTCCTGTCTTCTGGGGGATGAGTGATGATGAGTAGACTGGGTCCTCCTGTCTTCTGGGGGATGAGTGATGATGAGTAGACTGGGTCCTCCTGTCTTCTGGGGGATGAATGATGATGAGTAGACTGGGTCCTCCTGTCTTCCGGGGGATGAGTGATGATGAGTAGACTGGGTCCTCCTGTCTTCTGGGGGATGAGTGATGATGAGTAGACTGGGTCCTCCTGTCTTCTGGGGGATGAGTGATGATGAGTAGACTGGTTCTTCATCTTCCTGGGGATGAGTAGACATAATAGAGGTTTATAAAATTGTGCATGGTTTGCATGATTCCCCAACTACTGCACCTCTTTTCCACTTATCTAGTCATAATACTACTCAGGGACACAATTTTAAACTAACCCAAACACTAACCAACACCAGACAGTTTCATTCATTCTTTACTAATAGAATAACAAATTTAAAGAGAACTGAATGCTGGGACATGATGTCTGAAAAAGGAAAAGTGTAGAGAACAAATAGAACAGGTCCCAGGACTGATCCCTGTGGCACACCACAGGAAACAGAGGCTGGGGCAGAGTTGGTGTCCTGAATGGAAACAATCTGGGTATGGTTAGAAAGATAAGAGGTGAACCACTGGAGAACTGTACCACTGATGCCGAAGACAGATTCCAAACGAGAAAGAATAGTGTTGTGGTCAATGGTATCAAACGCTGCTGAAAGGTCCAAAAGAATCAGAACTGAGTTTTCCTTCATCAAGAGAAAGAAGAAAATCATTAACAACCTTTACTAAAGCAGTTTCAGTACTGTGACTTGGTCTGTAAGCTGACTGAAAAGGATTGAATAAATCATTAGAATTGAGATGGTCGGAAAGCTGTGATAGAACAATCTGTTCTATGATCTTTGACAAACAAGATACATTTGAGACAGGTCTGAAATAAATTATTGTGGTCTAGTGAGGGCTTTTTTAGTACAGGTTTGACAATAGCAGTTTTGTAGACATCAGGAAAGAGACGACAGTGAATCATTGATTATTTTGGTTAGTACAGGTAATACAACATCCAAACATTCATACAGCTGAGACGCGGGAATGGGGTCAAGGTCAGATGTTTTGGGTGCAGACTTATTCAAAATCTTTAACACATCTTCTTCGGTGACAGGAGAGAAGTGAGAGAGTGAACTGCCAGTGAAAGGTTTGCCTAGTGGTTGAGAATCTGTCAGCTGTTAATCAAGTTCATTTCTGATTGTTTCAACTTTCTTGCAAAAGAAATCAGAAAATATGTTAGGCAGAGTGGAAGGAGGATAGATAGTGGGCAGTTGGGAAGATTTTGTGTGAGCAGACAGGCTGTTAGTAATATGATAGTTATTTGCTGGATTTGGCCTCGGAGATCTTGCTAGTGTAAAAAAGAGTCTTAGCTTTGCCAACAAGAAAAGAAACAAAGTTCTTAGCTTTAGTGTGGATTTGTTTGAGAACAGTCAGTCCACCCTTTCCCTGCTCCTCCGCTCGTCTCCACTGGTCCTCCGTACGTCTCCGCTCCCTCTTTGCTTCCACAAGCTCGTCACCCAGAAGCCCGAACCAGGGACTGGTGGCCTTTAAAAATCGGATTGACAAAATATACTTTTTCTACAAATTTGGATGTATATAAAAAACAAAGCTAAGTGTTAGTATACACTCAAGCCAAAATAAATCCACGGGCAAATAAAATGTTTAAAAAACAATTGATATTTGATACAAAAATCACCACTGATGAGGGCAAAAGGCTTATAGCCTATAGCCTTATGTGATGTGATGTGATGAGTGATGACGCATAGACTGGGTCTTCCTGGGGTTGAGTGATGACGAGTAGACTGGGGATGATTGATGATGAATAGACTGGGTCTTCCTGTCTTCCTGGGGATGAGTGATGATGAATAGACTGGGTCTTCCTGGGAATGAGTAGACTAGGTCTTCCTGGGGATGAGTGATGATGATTAGACTGGGTCTTCATCTTCCTGGGGGTGAGTGATGATGAGTAGACTGGGTCTTCCTGTGGATGAGTGATGATGAGTAGACTGGGTCTTCCTGTCTTCCTGGGGATGAGTGATGATGAATAGACTGGGTCTTCCTGGGAATGAGTAGACTAGGTCTTCCTGGGGATGAGTGATGATGATTAGACTGGGTCTTCATCTTCCTGGGGGTGAGTGATGATGAGTAGACTGGGTCTTCCTGTGGATGAGTGATGACGAGTAGACTGGGTCTTCCTGTCTTCCTGGGGATGAGTGATGATGAGTAGACTGGGGATGAGTGATGAGTAGACTGGGGATGAGTGATGACGAGTAGACTGGGGATGAGTGATGATGAGTAGACTGGGTCTTCCTGTCTTCCTGGGGATGAGTGATGACGAGGTAGACATGGAGTGGATCTGGACACAGTACACAGTTGATCTGGCTCTGGTGATGATTTGCATTGGTTGGTTCAGGTCGATCCGTTGTTGAGGGATGAAGATCCTCTGTTGTTAGCAAGGATTGTCACCGGTGAGCACTGAAAGTATTTCTAAGTTGTTTTTCTTCTTCTTCCATTACGAATGTCCACCTGCCGTTTATCGGCAATTATTGACATACAGAAGAAGAAGAATAAAAATTGAAGCCTACCACTAGGAATCCCTGGTTTTCAATATTTGTTTGGTGCCTACTTTGTGTGGTATGTATTAGCAATAAACATGCTTCTTGAAACCCCCCCGTGTGGATACCGGGGGTCTTTTGTATAAATATTTCTCCCACCTTTTGGACGTTCTGTGCTTTTAACTTCTTCTAATCTGTCACTCTATTTGAATCTGCCTTTTCCCTTTGCTTACTGTCATCTACTGTCTTTCTGCCTTACCGGTCCATTCTCCTTTCTTTTTTTCACAAAACGCTTTAAAAAACATTTTCTCCAGCCAAAGTCACACTTGCTGGGCCTATTTCTTAGGCGCATAACAGCAGCATAATGCATCTGCACTCATAATTGACAGGAAACTGTCTAAGCGATTGACAAAGAAGAAAAGAAAACAACTTTTTTTTGAAAAGCCAATTTGTTAGTATTATTTGGTCATTTTTATTTGATTACACACCATTTGAATTTGATAAAATTGTTGCTTTGCAATTTATCATACATTTTTCAAAATGTGACAATGAATAATAATATATGGAATAAACACCATGTTTGTAATTTTAAAGTATTCAAACCATTATGCTTTTTTTGGCTATTGCCACATCAAACAGTAAATTGAAATGTAGGATATATACTGTTTACACCCCAAATAGGGGATATTGCGTTTTGTAAGATCACCATGGCTTCAATAATAAAATTATACGTTTTTTCAATTTGAGAGCAAACGTATGTTATTTCTTGAGCTTAAAATTGAAGACTAAATTAATTTCAAAATGTCACGTAATTGACAGAGGAGACAGACATCAATGGGTGCAACATTCAAAAAAATAGTTGTAAAACTGTTGAAAATGTGTTGGGCCACGGTTTCTTGCAATGCATAGACATCTGATTGAAAATGGTCTTGGGATCTTGTAAACCAAATGTCCCATATGTGCCTTCCCAGGTCGAGAGGACGTAAAATCCAAATTACTGTACTCTTGTAAACCATGGGTTTCATAGATATGAAGGGGATCTTTCACAAAATGTGCTCTGTGGAGACGTGTATTGTCATTTAGGAGGTTGAAATTTGCCCAAAGCTGGCATTTTAGAATTTCAGCTTGCATCATTGTAACGATCATACGATGATATAGGGACACCAGGAAAAACCATTAATCCTCCAGAAAACATTCAGGAGGCTGTTCTAGATCATGACGAAGCATTGCCTTGAATGTCTTTTAGCAAACTGGCCCATCAATCTGTTAACTGTGTAAAGGTGTTTCGTTATTTCGACTAACACACCCACTGATGTTTATTCAAATTATTGCCTCTGGTAATAACGTGACACTTTAAAATTGATTTCTTTCTTTGATTTTACAGCCAAAAAAGGAATTTTTATTATTTTCACATGAAATTAAGTTCATGGTCTGTTTATTAAACCCATGGTGACATTGCAAAGTCAATATGCCCTAATTTTGGTGATAAGTGTATATGTTTAATTTTTCGCATTATCGTTATTCATTGTTAAAAAAGATACATAACATTAATAAGTTACCATATTTGTGATAGGGTTAAAGATTTTGGCCAAACTGTAGATTTGATCAACTACCCCCCCCCCCCCCCCCCCCCCCCATTTACCACCCCAACCCACACAAAGTTGACGGGTCTCAATCTTGAAGTTTGGTTCTTTTATTTTCATGACAATTACCCTAAGCTGATTAAAACCTATCCTTTTCCTGGGAACAGCAGAATGTTGCTTCACAGTGGAAAGTTTCCATGTAAACATTTCATGTGGGAAATTTAAATTGAAACTTTTTCACAATTTTATTTTGATCACTCAAACTTGTATGCATCGCATGAAAACCCAAGTTATGTAATAGTATTACCAGAAAGCCTAAATGTTATACAAAGTGATTACTTCTCAGCCTACCAACCTTGCAAAGAATGAACTTATGAAGCCAACTTTCTCACTTCCCACGTGGAAGGTGAAAAGGTGGGAGGTGTTAAATTTGAATACGAATGTTTAAAGAGGGTAAACGGATAAGCGCATGCTTCTTTACACCATGCCCTAGAGGGGAAAAAGCAAAAGTAAGTATAAATTTTAAAAAATAAAATAAAATATAAAAAGCATTAAGAATAGAAAATAACACCAGGCATGTTCACAGTAAATTGAATAACATGAAACAAAATTCAAGTTCAAATGAACAGCTCATTCACGTACTCGCGCACGCACACACACACACACACACACACACACAAATACAGTATACCCCACAACCATGCAAAACATGCATTCATACTCTCTTGTGGTGTGTGCGAACACACAGGTGCAAATATGCTCATGCAATACAGAACACTAATAAGCCTACGTTATAGAGAACAGTATATTTATTTTAAAAAACAGCTATTTCAAGGAATTTATTAACTTCTCTCTTCTAGCGCCATGTATATTTTTAATATTTTGGTTGTCCCTTGCATCTCAACTGACAAGAAGGGGTAACTATTTTTTTTGAGTGTGCATGCGTTGATTCAGTGGAAGAAACGGTGACATAAGCTCTAAAAGCAGACACACATGGCAGGGTACTTGGCAGTGAATGTCTTTGCATTTGGTGGGAGTGCAGAGTGATGTACTGGGCGAATGTATTCGCCCCTGGTGCTATCTACGAGGTGTTTTTGATATGTTATTTTAAAGGATGAGACACTTATTAGGTTTTTACTGCTATTTTCCAATTCATTCCATAGTTTGCTACCGGAGTATGTAAGGGATGTCATAAACAGGTTTGTTCTAGGGCAAGGAATATAAATGATACTTTTGTTACGAATGTTAGTAATAGGAAATCGTTTGCATAGATAGGCCGGTGTCAGTTTATACATAATTTTGTACATGAAAATAACTTTGTTGAGGTAAAACTTAGTCTGAGGGATGAATGCCTTAGAAGTTCCTTATAATGACTATTTTGAAGTGAAGAAGGTTTAAGAAGAAAGTATGGCAACTGAGACAGTGAATGAGTTCACAATGATCACCACCTGTAATGTAGGTGAAATGGTGGGAGTAAACAAATCAGCTTTAGTCAGCTGCAGACTACAAACTCTTCGTATATTCGTGCTTTTACTTACCAATTATCAAACCGCATACTTGAAGCCAGCATGTCTCTCCGAGGGATACTTGGCCCTGATTGCAGTAACAAGACATGCTGGCAGAGGGATCCTGTTGCCCTTGCCCAGTGTCGACCGCCAGATCCAACGCACAAAGTTGCAGTAGGCAACATGCCTGTAGGTTCTGAAATTGAATACCATGTAACCAGTACATTATGATTTAAAAAAACATTATGCTGTCCGGATACTGGGAAATGAAGATCAGTGGTTTAAATTATTAATTACTAACCATTATTACAGCAAAACTCAGTTATTAAAGGGGAGTTGATATTGAAGGGAGGTAGTTGTTTGTTTGCTTATATCCGAAACTCAGATATGTTTCTGATATAAGAAGACATTTTGAAGTTTTCTTTCTTATAACCGAGTTGAATGGAAAAAAGTGGTAAAAATAAAAGAGAAAAAAGGAAATTAAAGACAAACAGAAACATAAAACGAAGAGAAAATGCTTGTACATGTACCTATTTTGGTGCATTTAAAAAAGGAAAAGGAAAGGAAGAAAAGATAAAAAAAAAGAACAGAACAGAAAATTACAAACAAAAATGAAAGCAGAAGTGTTCGTGAGTTGCATGATGAGCAAGCAAGATAGCAGAGAGCAGATGAATGATTGGGTGTGGTGTGAGAGTAACATATTTGTTTAAATGTAAATTTCTCTTTCATGTTTTTAATTAATATTTTAATTTCAATGTGTTTATGGCCAGGTCGGCACATTATTTTATAACATCCACAAACTTCTTGTAAAATTGTTCCCATTTTGGAACAGGTGGGGAAGGAGTGTGGATGGGAAAACAAATGAAGTGACATTATTCTTACTTGTGTGGTCTCCTATGCTCATAATCGTCTTTCCATTTACTCCTGGCCAGTCTCTTCAAGAGGACAATCGTTGATTCAATGCTGTGTCTGAAGAACAAAGAAGAAAATACCAGTATTTTCATTAAAGAATAGTATTCTGTATGACAATAACTTCAGGTGAGAAAATGCAAAATATGTTTAGTGTCTGAAGTAACATGATTTCAATAACTTATGGCATAAAAATTACTGGTAGGGTTTTACACTTTCCAAGTAAGGGACTTGGAGCAATGAAGAAGAAGTGTAAATTTGTGAGAACATCAGCAGCAAGTAACACACTTTCATAAAAATTAAATTACCTTCACCAAAGTAACACTCACACACAATGTATAAGATAATTTTGCAAAGGCATGTCAATAAATTATAAACAGTTATCCAAACATATCTTTTTTGTAAAGGCATTTTCAATTTATAATTTGTGCTGGCTTCCAATTATAATTTTGTATTTCAAGTAAATTGAGTTCCTTAATTTTTAAAAAAATTAAAAAATACCTTGATAGGCAGTTGCTGAAAACTCCTTCATGGCTGGTGATGCAAAGTTGGCCATCCTCCATTTTGCTGACAACTTTTGCATAATCATGACAGCAAGTCCTTTCGGCTGGTTTCTGGTCCGGCCACACAGTGCAATTTCCACATTTGCACCATGATCTGGAGAGGCAAACAGAAAGAGTTTTGAACAATTGGATAATGTACATCTAGAACTACTGCTTACTGTCAACAATTTAAAATAATTCATTGTTGCACATTTTAAACTAATAATTATAATTAGAATACATAATATTTCTGTTGTGCATTTCAGGAAAAAACAATGGATTCCAGTTAAATGATTGACAAATGATTTTTTTTCATGCGGAAATTACACAAAATTACATCTAAATAATGTTTTGTTATATTTTAAAATGTACATGTTCAGTGGTGCTGACAATATTTGAGATGGCTCCTTTTTATTCCTTAACTCATACATTTTACGATTAATAAGTGTTTAGCCTTCAGGTTTTGCCATTTTATTAAAAACTTTTTGAGGTACTTGGCTAACAATGATTTTGATCACTCAATGATCTGGTTCTGGTTATGGTTCAGTATGTTGCAGAAACTACATCCGACGATAAATTGCAACAGAACTAGGAGGGCTCATGTACATACACTGTAAATGAAAATATAGAAGGAGGAATACCTACTGCTTACCCAGGGTGAATACCATTAAGCCTCCCAGTTCAGCCCAGCAGCTCATGTCTCAAAGCAAGCAAAAATGAAGAAAAAACACACACAAAAACAACCAACTAGTGGTTAGTGGTTGCATGCTCCATGGTGATCTGATGCAAATGCACTAATGTGGCCTTTCTCAGTTGGTTGCAAACCATGGCAGGAGCTGTGCCGGTCGGAGTTCGCCCCCGGGTACCGCTACAGTAGCCGGATTGGTTTTGCACAGATACTACCAAAAACCGCTATGGTCCACTTTTTTTTCTTCTTTTTTTTTTTTTTTTTAATCATACAGATCCACACTAGGTTTTATTTCATGTTCACTTTCCCCTTCCATTAGGCTACTTATATCTGCTCAACTTTCTATTTTCTTGTTTTCTTACTACCCCCCAAAGTGCAGGAGAATCTTCAGCCTGATGAAGTTGACTGCCTGAGGTGAAGAACAGGAAGAAGTCCGGATGAAGAAGGAGAGAATTATATCAGTGATACACAAACATTTCTGTCATTTTTAGGAAATTGGCCCATTAAAATTGCAAATGTCCTGTGACAATTGTCCTCTTGTATTAATATGGAAGTGGACTTGTGTCCTATTGTTTTTGTAAGTAAATTTACAGCAAGGCCATTAATAACAATGGATGTTCTGTGATTAGCACAGGGGAGGTGAGGAAGTCTTTCTATGAGTTGTCAGTTCTGTGAGAGGTATCCATTTTGGTATAATTATATTAGGTAGGGATTCTAATATGTTTTAAAGATTACAGTTTGCAACACATCATATATATATATAGTGTAAAGGAAACTTAATCTGATGAAATAAATGTGGGATTGTTAGTGATAATAAATTTGGGTGGGAAATAGTAAAGGTTTTGAAAAAAAAGATTATGATGTCATACTGCAGTTAAAGTGGTTCTTATTGTATGTGTTTTATGCACAGTATTGTCAAAGTGTTCTATATGTATGTTCATTCTTAGTTGAAGTACGGAGTACACATTGGCAATACTTTCATAATTATAATGCTTTATGTAATTTGAATTATATACTTTTAAAAGTACAAATAATGCTACTAACTGCCCATAATGCTAAATAAACTGTGTTATTTCACTTTCGTTACTTTGTGCAATTTGTTGGAAACAAGCTTGATGAAGGATGGGTACAGAATTAATGAAAGTGTGTTGGACTTTAAGAGATGAGTGTGGAAATAACACACACACACACACACACGACCGCGCGGCTACGCCCATGTCACAAGCCTGAGGGATTATGAGCCAGTGACTCAACCAACTGAGCTACAGAGCTTCAAAAAACCCAACCACAACAGTTGAAGGTTGTGTGTAGGTATTGTGAAATTTAAACCTTGATTACCACAAACTAATAACATTTTAGCTGAAGCCGCATTTGTGGTGTTTGGCCATAAGGTAGGGCCGTATTTTACAACCCCGGACATAAAGACAGGCTTTAATTACTACTAAACTTAACTAGCATTATTCCCTTACTATTAACAAACATAGCCCTCTTACTATGACTCCTATAGAGTTCAGTACCCCACCCCACCCACCCCCTTAAAAAGGAAATTGGTAAACAGCACGACTAGACATCCCAAAGACTGAAAGAGAGATCCACACAAGACGGCGACATAGGCCTACATTTTATTGACTTTTCCACATCATTTGCTTCTCAAATCATATTCATAGTCTAGATTAAGATCCCTTATAATGCATAGTAGGTCTACAATTTTCGACACGGCGAAGGCGGATGAAAAAGAAGCAAAAGACTTGATCTCTATAATACTCTTTCACTTATGCTAGGGCCCATATTTCACATAATTTGCCTCGTTTCGTCTTGTTATGGGCCGATTGTAGGCCTACATCTACTGATCTAGGCCTGCGTTTTCAATTGCACAGTATCAACATTAACGATTCCCAGAAGGCCTATTTAATAAGTGAGTGCTAAAACCTCTTCGCAAACTGGAACTCCATATCCATACCCTATTAGATATGAACTTCGTTCTGCTAAATCATTCCAGTCTTTCAAAACCTATATTAAAACTCACCTCTTCCAGCAGTAGGCTACCTCCGATTTCTTCCTTGACCTGTTTCTGAGAGTGCGTGCGCGCGCGTGCATGTTTTTGTGTGGGGGTGTGCGCGTGTTGTCGCTGTGTGCGTGTTTGTGATGGCGAATATTTTAGTAGTTTATTTAAATATTTAAGATCAATATTTATTAATTCAAATAATTTGTGAAAAACAATCAAATCAAAAGAGAAACGGCGCTCTATAAATGTTAGTTATTATATTATTATTGGAGGCTTCCAAGAGGAAGCCTCCATATTAGTTTCGGGCAGGGCATCACGTGACTTTTTACTGTGGAGATCACGTGATTTGGGTCCAGTTCCATGGTCCATGGATCAGCACGTGACCTGCTGGGCGCATCAGAGTTGTCTTCCCTTTGTCATTGAAGTTGTCTGCCCTTTTTAATTGAGCGTGCGACTCTACATGTAATGTAGGTCCGTGGGTGCGATGCGCTGGTGGATCATTGAGAACCTCATGAATATGCATCAGCCTAACAGACTGGTGACCAGAACATGTTAACCGACAGAGTTAGGCTATGACTGCGTCAATCTCTCTCTCTCTCTCTCTCTCTCTCTCTCTCTCTCTCTCTCTCTCTCTCTCTCGTGCATACAACAAACTAGATGAAATAGCGGCTATTCTAGACAATAATGGTAATAATTTCCATGTGTTCTGTCTCTCAGAATCAAGACTACGTAACCAAATACCTGATTCTGACCTTAGCATCCCAGGATATAATTTTATACGCCAGGACCCCACCAAACCGAAAGAAACGGGCCTTCTGCTTTACTATTCTCAAACACTTACAGTAAAACGAATTCCCAAATTGGAACAATATCAAACTGAATCAGTGTGGATTGAGATTAAGCTAAGGCACACTAAGCCCTTATCAGTCTGTTGTATATACAGAAATCCCGCTGAGAGAAATGATTGGTTCGATAGTTTCACCTTAATGATGGATGCAGCAGTAATAGAAGACAATGAAATAATTTTACTCGGAGATTTCAACATTGACCATATATAAGCCCCAAACACAGTGGGTAAAACTTTACGAATCTTACAGTTTACATCAACTGATTGATCGACCAACACGCGAAACGGACACATCAAGCACCATCATTGATCATATTTATGTTTCATCCATAAGCAACATAGCAGAAGTATGCTCACCAGTTTTACATTGTAGTGACCACTACCCTGTGTGTGTAACCTGGATAAAGAAAGGAACTAAAATCCCCCAAGTAGGCCACAAAACTATTCGTTATAGGTGCTTTAAGCATTTTGACAAAGATATCTTTCTCTCGGATCTGCTTAATTCTGGTTTATCAAAGGTTTATCAATACTGTAATCCAGAGGAAG
>JAGGCT020004129.1:257883-275906 GCA_017654935.2 Phymorhynchus buccinoides
AAACAAATATTGAAAACCAGGGATTCCGTGGGTAGGCTTCAATTTTATTCTTCCTTCTTCTGTATGTCAATAATTGCGCCGATAAACCGGAGGTGGACATTCGTAATGGAAGAAGAAGAAAAACAACTTAAATACTTTCAGTCTACCGCGGTGCAATCCTTGGCTAACACGAGGATCTTCATCCCTCCACAACGGATCGACTGACACCACCCAAGCAATCATCACCAGTAGCCGATCAGCTGCGTACTGTTTCCAGATCCCACTCCACTGTCTACCTCGATCATCACTCATCCCCAGCGAAGCACAGGCACCCAGTCTACTCATCATCACTCATCCCCAGTCTACTCGTCATCACTCATCCCAGTGCTTACTCAATACACGCACACACCCAGTCTACTCATCATCACTCTCCCCAGGAAGACAGGGACCCATCTACTCGTCATCACTCATCCACAGGAAACCTCATCTACTCTATCATCACTCACCCCCAGAAGCTGCAGACCCAGTCTATCATCAATCACTCACTCCCAGAAGCCTAGTCTAACATCATTTCCCAGGAAGCCCAGTCTCAACTCTCTCATTCCTCATCCCCAGGAAGACAGAAGACCCAGTCCCTACTCCATCATCACTCATCCACAGGAAGCACCCAGTCTACTCACATCATCACCCCCAGGAAGATGAAGACCAGTCTATATCATCACTCTCCCCTAGGAAGAACCTAGATCTACTCATTCTCACAGAAGACCAATCTATTCAGCATCACTCATCCCCCAGGAGACACAGGAAGACCATATACATATTCATCATCAATCATCCCCAGTCCTCTCGTCATCACTCAACACCCAGACGAAGACCCAGTCTATGCGTCCATCACTCATCACATCACATCACATAAGGCTATAGGCTATAGCCTTTTGCCTCATCAGTGGTGCTTTTTGTATCAATATCAATTGTTTTTAAACAGTTTAATTTGCCCGTGAACTTATATTGCGGACTTGAGTTATACTAACACTTAGGCTTTGTTTTTATATACATCCAAAATTTTAAAAAAGTATATTTGTTCCAATCCGATTTTAAAGGCCCACCTTCCTGTTCGGCTTCTCGGGTGACGAGCTTGTGGAACGCAAAGAAGGGGCGGAGACGTACGAGGCCAGTGGAGAACGAGCGGAGGAGCAGGAAAGGGTGTGACCGGACTTTCCTCGAACAAATCAACACTAAAGCTAAGACTTTGTGGGGGGGGGCTTTCTGTTGGCAAAGCTAAGACTCTTTTTTACACTAGCAAGATCTCGCAGGCCAAAATCCAGCAATACTATACATATATATTACTAACCGCTGTCTGCTCCCACAAAATCTTCCAACTGCCCACTATTATCCTCCTTCCTCACTCTGCCTAACATATTTTCTGATTTTTTGCAAGAAAGTTGAAACAATCAGAAATGAACTTGTGATTAACTCGCGACAAGATTCACTCAACCACTAGGCGAAACCTTTCACTGTGCAGTTCACTCTCTCACTCTCTCCTGTCACCGAAGAAGTGTGTTAAAGATTTGAATAAGTCTGCCCAAAAACTCTGACCTTGACCCATTCCCGCGTCTCAGCTGTATGATGTTTGTGGACTGTTTAATCTACCTTTACTAACCAGAATAATCAATGATTCACTGTCGGCTCTTTCTGATGTCTACAAACTGCTATTCGATCAACCTGTCACTAAAAAAGCCTCACTAGACCAATAACTTTATTTCAGACCTGTGACCTCAATGTTATCTTTTTGTCAAAGATCATAGAACATATTGTTCTATCACAGCTTTCCGACATCCTACATTTTAATGTGATTTATTCATCCTTTTCAGTCAGCTTACAGACCAAGTCACAGCTGTACTGAAACTGTCTTTCAAGTAAAGGGTGTTTAATGATTTTCTGTCTCTTCTCTCGATAGAAGGAACACTCAGCTCTGTGTGATTCTTTTGACCTTTCACACTTTTATACACCATTGACCACAACACTAGTCTTTCTCGTTTTGAATCTGTCATTCGCTCATCAGTGGTAACAGTTCTCCAGTGGTCATCTCTTATCTTTCTAACCATACCAGATTTGTTTCCATTCAGGACACCAACTCTGGCCCAGCCTCTGTTTCCTGTGGTGATCCACAGGGCATCAGTCCTGGACCTGTTCTTTTCTGTTCTCTACACTGTTCTTTTTCAGCATCATCCATGCTCTCAGCATTCATTCTTCTTTAAATTTGTAACTATTCTATTTGTTATACAAGAATCTAACATGAAACCGTCCTGGTGTTGATTAAGTGTTTGTTAGATTAAAATTGTGTCCCGGATAGTATTTATGACTAATAGTCTCAAAGAGGTGGCAGTAGTTTTGGGGTAATCATGCATCCCATGCACATTTTATAAACCTCTACTTATTCTACTCATCCTCCCCACCCCAAGAAGATGAAACACCAGTTACTCATCATCACTCATCCCCAGAGACATGAGGACCCGTCTAATCATCTCTGTCATTCACATCCATCCCCCAAAGACAGGAGGACCCAGTCTACCTCTATCATCACTCATCACCCCCGAAGACAAGGAGGACCAGTCACTACTCATCTCCACTCATCCCCAGAAGACAGGAGGACCCCAGTCTACTCACACACTCATCCCCCATAAGACGGAGGACCCAGTCTACTCATCTCACTCATCCCCCAGAAACAGAGGACCCACTCTACCTCTCATCTCCATCATCTCCCAGTCTACTCATCATCACCCATCCCCAGGAAGACAGAAGAACCCAGTCTCATGTGGGAACTTTTACTTTAGTCCAAGACAGAAAAAAAAAAAAAACATACTACGGCTATCCTACAAAGTTCCACCATACCCACCCCAACCCCACCCCTTTTTTCAGCATTGGTAATTTAACTTTTCGCCACCAGTCATGTTTTAATCAAACAATACCATTAAACTGCAACAGGGAAGAAATTAAAATTATCTGCATACATGTATTCTGGAATTTTATTGGGAAATGTATAACATTAGAACTTTATCCTTACCTCCAAAAATTAGAAAATAGGTGTCTTCACGATAACAAGCCCTGATTTGATGCTCTTTTAGGACATGGGTATGAAAACATTGTGGTGCATAAATGCCACATTGGCAACGAAAGGGTTAATGAACATACTGTGATCTCTGTGTATCTCATGCTGCCATTCTAGAGCCAATTTATTGATGAACCAGCGACAGATAGTTTTTAGTTTAGTGCCACAATGTGGTGGTCAGTGTGGCGGAGGGCAGCAGAAGATTTTGATTTTGGGGCAGAAGGCCAGAAGAGAGAGAGATTTGGACAAAACTTTAGCTAGATATCAATTGGGTTCATACAGGCATGAAATAAATTTTATAAAATGAAAATAAAAAAAAAAAAATATTAATAAAGTTTAGAATGGACCGGCTGAATCATCCCTATTCAGTATAAAAATTTTTTTCAGGTCTATTAGTGTCCTCATTAATGTAAACTTTCAGTGCTGATGAGACGTTAGCACAAAAAAACTCGACAAACACAGTATTATAGTCTTTAAGAAAACCACTTTGTTTTCATTATACATGTATCAATTATCTATTCTTGAACAGGCATATTAAACTGGTCTTTGTGTGAAATACAGTAGACGTTCTGTACATAATCCTATCAATTTGAAATATCTTTATTACATCTTGTCAGTCTTATTAATATCAGTTTTATAAATATTGAAACTGCATTTTCAGTTAAAAAAACAACATTTAATAACACAGCAAAAGGTTTAAAAAGAACAAAGTTTAATACAGCATTTGTAACTGTGTAGAGCTCAATGCTAAACACAATCATGAGTTTTGCACCTGTGTAATATTCTCTGAGTAAAGTCCAATGTCATGTTTTTAGATACAGATGAACAACGATCAATATTTTTACATTTTTAAACATATCTTTTCAAAATGTCCAGGTTTTGATGACTATATATTCCACAGATTCAGAATGCAGGACGAAATAGACTGAAAGAGTGAACTTGATAGTTTCAGTCAGAAAGTGTTTGTTGATGCCTAGATGCCACTGTGCTGTGCTCCTTGTGTCCGATTATATCAGTAATTCCCAGACAAGTTGAGAAGAAATGGTTGACAAGGCAACTGTTATCACACATTACGATGCCTAAATCAACTGTGAAGGCTCACTGTTCAGCAGCTATCCTGTTGATTCGTGCCTGGTGTTGTGCAACAAGAGCTGCCTTGTCAACAGGTGGTGCTGTCCTGCTCAAGGGCTGTGGTAGCGACAGCCGGTAGTCCTGATAGGCGTCCCTTGCCCTCTTGTAGCTGGGGTAACTCTGCCGAAGATGTTTCACGGCCTTAAACAGATCGTTTATGTAGTCTGCAACACACATAGATGTATTTCTATAGCTCATATGCACAATAGCGCTACTGGCAAATAATGCCTATGATTACACATTTAAGAACAAAAGAAAGACAAGTTAATATTCAAAAATTGCTTATTAAAGTAATCGGAAATACTTAAGACATTATTCTTTAACACTCCCAGGCCATAATGGGTGAGGCATGTACATGTGTTTAGTTTCCATTTTCCACTTGTTTTCCTGCTGCATGCAGCCAACCTATTCTGATTTTGTAAGAGCTCAAAGGAGAAAATTAATCAGAAGATTTTTTTAAAAATAAGTCAGGAAAATTGGGCCAATTAGTCAGAAAAAATAGTAGCTGATAAAATGAAAAAGGCAGAGTCCAAGAGGAAGTTGCTATGACAGAACTGCCAGAAGGTGGGGAAACTATTCATACTGACCCTTCCTTTCACCCAAAAATTCCCACTATACCCACACGCCCTCCACAGTATCTCCATTGGGAAATAGTTTAAACAGACAGAAGGAAATGAAAGGAGGAAATAGACGAGTCAGAGGAAAGACAAGGGGAATGACAGAAAAAACCCTGACAGGGTGGCATAATTATATTCATGTTTTTTAAATATTCATATTTACCTTACATAAATAAAAAGAACATGAGGTTTAGGGATGGAAAAAGTAACAGTGAGACAGGTAATAAAACGACTAATCTTTATAAATAAATCATACTTCTTGTTTGTTTCTCTTTCACTGGTTTGGGGACTGCAGCCCCTTTTGCAGCCTTTGGTCTGCAGATTCTCCACTGGAGCTCACCCTCCTCGGTAATGGCCTGTTGGCGCCCTGCATTAGCATTGAAATGCAATGCAGCAAGGAGCAGCCTGTAGAACACAACAAATACTTGTAGAGTCCACCGACTGGAAAAGACAGCTAGGTGAACAAACATAAACAAAAATAAATTCTAGTAGAAATAAATACAGGTGAAGGACCGCTAAGTAAACTTACAAATAAAAAAATTAAAAACATATTTGACAACCTTAAAAACCACGAAATATGAGCTGTTCCATTCTGTCAACGTAAATTTAACATTGATTTAAAGGAGTACTTTACTAACGAACATGAATGTACTTCGATAAACAAGACTAAGATCCTCCATTTTAAATTTGTCCACAATATCTACCCAACTAACATCTTATTAAACAAAATGGGGCTAAGTGCCACAAATAAAATAGACTTTATAGAACATGCCTTTTATCAATGCTGTCTAAAAACATTCTGGAACTCAGTTAAGCAACTGAGAACAGAACATCATATCCAAATTGAAATAAATGAAAAAATTGCTTTATTTGGAGTAACACAAACTGATGTTCAGAATCCACTGGTGAGGAAGAAAGTTAACCTTTTACTGCTAATTGCCAAGTTAGCCATATCCAAATACAAATATGGTTTCTGCAAGAACCTAGATATAATATTCGAAACAGAGTTGAAGATGAAGAAAATGGCGGACTAAACACAAGAAAATAAAATTGTTTGATACCAAATATCCGAATACATACGGCATGGAGAGAGAGAGAGAGAGACTTAAGAACTGACATGCATGCATGTATACGAAGGAATAAAAAGAAAGGGGGGGGGGGGGGGAAATATATAGGAAAAACAGGAGAGATGACGAGACACCATTAATTGAGGAATGAGCAAAATAGGGCATGGTGTGAAAGTGACAATTGAAAGCGATCATTTTGGACAGTCGTCGGTTTTCTACAAGCCTACCACAGCCTGCAGTGTAACGTTCAGCCAGTGTGAAGCCTAGACAGACAGAAAGCAGCATAGCGGCAGACCACAGACGTTATTGCTGTATGAGCGATACGGAACTCCGACTGTAGGACTGCAGTAATGCCCCACCTCAGCGAAGTTAACGGAAGAAAGTGCCAACTCTGCAATGAGTACAGGGCCCAGCCAGCCAGCAGACAACAAAAACATTGACCAAACCCGCCAGCAAAGGAGAAAAGCCACAGAGACACACAAGAAGAAGACCCAAGACGCAGAGAGAGAGAGAGAGAGAGAGAGAGAGAGAGAGAGAGAGAGAGAGAACATAATAATCAAAAAGAATGTTCATTACAAAATAGGCCTAGGTGCTCATTCCCTTTGTATTCCTATGGGCCACTATGTGAATGGGAGGACTATGCTTTGCGTTTTTGTTCCTCACGCTGTGGCCAACATAGGATGACATTATAACTCTGATCTCCTTAAAAAATAAAATAATATTAATAATAATTGTAGAAATATGCGCCCAAAACACTATTGCTGTATCAATCATTGTTGACTCCAACGAATGTACATTGGCTTTAAATGTTTAGAATTGCTAATCTTCCAGAAAATATTGAAAAAAACATGGTTTTGATGTGCAAACAGTATTTTTGAGGAGTATGAAATGTTATGGCTTCTGGTTTTTGAAGTGGCAAAATTTTTAGCTTCTGTTTTTTTATAACAGCAGTATAAAGTTTCTGAGGATGAGATAATTCAGAAAAGAATATTTTTGTCGATTGAAAACATGCTGAGTAGGAAGTTATGAATGACAAAGATATCTTGTCCTTTCAACCCTGCCCTACCCTCACTCAGCCAAAGTTTCCTTGTTTGTGAAGATTCCATGTTTGTTGTTAATCATTGTTGTATTTTATAAAAGATTTTACGATCTTAAACAAGGTAACTTGCTATGTAGTAATCATGGTTAGAAACAACAGAATACAACAACCACTACACATTTCATGTGCATGTTGTTTCAAGCAATCAAAGCAAGTATGTTTGTTTTATGGAAATGTCTCCCCCCTCTCTTTTATGTATACAATATTTCTTGACATAAGAACTTGCCATTTAGGTAATCATGTGCAAAAAGTGCTTTGATTACACTGACTTCTGCCAATGACTAAAAGGTTATAGATAAGAAATAAGCACTGTAATTTTCTGACTATAAAGGCAATATTTTTTTCTCCAATTTCGACCATTACGTCTAATAACCGAGGGCGCCCTATTAACTAACAAATTTGTGAGAAGAGAGGCAATGATTGCTGTACTCGGTACAGTCTACTGTGAGTCACAACATCGTAAGTGGTAACGAGTCACCGATACGAGGAGTACTCAGGTTAATATGTTCAAAAATCCCTATTATTATCCGAGATACCGTCCAAACAGATGCCATAACCCTTCATTGGATGTAAAAAGCATCGTTGTAGAGCTATAAATGCAATAATTCTACCAGTTTTCGTGAATAAAAACACAACAACCGGAAGTCGCAAAAACAGAAGTTTGATTATTTGAGAAGGGAGCCAACTATCGTTTAAGACAGCAATAATGGTGGTCGGTAAGCGTTTGCAAGACGTGTATGGGCTTCAAACTTCGACGTTTTTTGCAAGGTGTGTATTACTTTATAAACGAGGGCGCCTTTTACTTTTTTTCCAGATTTTTTCTTTAAATTGGCCCTATTCGCCTTATATACAGCAGTGCCTAATGATCCCAAAAATATAATAATTTCATAATCATACTTGCTCTCCATCACTTGGTAAGTGAAGTGGTTTAGTTTTGGGGCAAAGTGGCACACAACAGCATGGAATGACTCTAGAGTTGCTGTCTGCGCATCTGGAGACATCATCCCAATGTCCCGTAACAGGTAATTGTTGCAGATGATGCCCTCCAGTGTTCGATGCTGCCGTGTCCCTGTTGTATACATTTTAAAAATTACACAAACTGCTCAGAAGAATTAATTTGACTACATAGTTTTAATGTATTTTCTAAGCTTTAAAAATCAACTTGTCACATCTTAGCTGCCTGGCTTATTGACTATCTGATTAACTAAATATGTACCTTACCATGATTATGTTTGAATGGAGGGAAATAGGACCCTCAATTGTTGCCTTTGGATAGGTGATTGGGAGATTTAGACCAAGTTCAAAGACGGTCAAAGATCAAGGTCACTGTAGCCAAAAATATTCCTTGATCTACCGTTTTAATGCTCTATTTAGGATGCAAAAGTTTTTTACAAAGGGTAAACTGTGTCTTGCATGCCTGCTCTCATGGTAACCTCAGTCTCGATTACCAATCCAGTTTATGCCCTTGATGATTTTGGGTCAAATTCATGGGGATCAATACGTTCTGGGGAGCAGAGCTTCAGATTATTAGTGCGCCTGCGTCATTGACCCCTTCTTTTTAATAATGGCCCATGTCAACATACTTATTCCATTCCATGAGATTTCCGTTTTTGCTTTTTCCAAAGGTATCTTGCAAGTCTCTAGTTGTTTTGCTAGATAAACTGTCTGTCTGTTATGCACAGACACATGTGTGCACCCAAAATAATATTTACGCCACATAAGTAGCCCATCATTTTGAAAATTGACTCTTCTTTTTGTGCAACCGCCAGTCATATGGGAGCAATGCCACTGTACGGCCCAGAAGATGTGACAGCAAAAACAAAAATATTGTGTGAATGTGTCTCCTGGTGTGGATTATTGCAGAAAATGTTTTGTTGAAGTGTGTTAGAAAGAAGGAAGGGAGTAAATAGAAAACACAAGTGTAAGCTGTGTGACTTGTTCCAGTTGTGTCCGTCACCTTTTCTGATCCAGGCTCGAGGTTCCAGAGGGCCGTGCATGCATCTAGGAAAGGTTCCACCATGGCCATCGTGGATGTCAGCGATGTGGTTGCTGATGGACAGCCACTTGTCTTTAACAATTTGCGGACGATTGGGTACCTCTGGTGTGGAGGTGGAGCACCAATGCATATGTTTTTTGATTGACTTGGTCCATAGGGCAATGCAGGCGTTTGCTGCTTTCTTGCCAGCCACATCGAGTTTCTTACCAACTCCTGGAAATTAAATGCAAAAAAAGAAAGAAAACAAATATAAGCAATTATGTGAACATCTTGCAGTTGTTTGTAGATAAACAACATTTTGTCAGATTCTTAGCATCTTCACATTTTGTATTCCCAGTTCTGTAAGAACACGAGTACATTGGAATGGGAACAAGTGCTGAATGTTTATGATTTCTCAGTGTGTGTATGTATGCATGTGTGCATCTGTGTATGACCATAATGTGTTCCAGTTCATAGTGCCTAAACCAGTGCACCAATCGTAAAATGCCACAATGGTTCTTTAGACCTTGCATTTTAAGCAAATGATCGCAGATTCACAACATGGCAAGCCTTATCAACGTATTTCCAATTACCACAATTTGGAAAATTGCAAATTCACTAACTATTTCAAAGGTAATGGATAGATTCAAAGCAATCAGTAGAGTGATCAGTAAAGTTTGGCACCATAAAACAGGAACAAAGGACTTCACAGACTTCAAACTTTTGCTTCATAGGATGAACACCTTTCTTCTTTGTATGCACAGTCCCAACTATCTACGCCAGTTTTAAAGGTCACTTTGCTAGCGGAGCTGTGCTTTTGAGCTTTTTGTGAAGGCCTAGCAGCCAGAAAAAATTCTCCATCTAAAAATATAAAAACATAAGAAAATAAAGCAAGTCATGTGTAGGTAAGTGAAGTCTGTAGAATATGTGGTTCAAACATTGGTTATGTTACTCTTTTGGGAAAGTCACTGTGACCTTCACCTTGTCACTAGAGTTTTGATGCAAAATTAGTCTTGTCTGTATCAATAGTTGGGCCATGCTGGCAGACTGATATCGATGTAGTAACATCTGACAAAACCATTTCAGCAAGATAAGTTGCCAGGAATGTTGTTTCCTTTGGCATAATATCAATGACAGGCCATTGCGTTATTAAATAAATGCAAAATCGTCATTTACTAACATAGGATTTTGACTGGATCGCAACTGTTTTTCCCCATTCAAGACCACTCTACATCTCATTGGCCAGTACGTGTGAGCTCAACATACTCTACAAACACTGATGCAATTAGTGGTATTCCTCAGGGCAGTATCCTCGGGCCATTTTTTTTTTTACCATCTTCATAAATGATTTACCATTATATTCCAAGTACATGTAAAATGTTTGCTGAAGATACTAAGATGTATAATCAGACATCAGAACATAATATAATCCATAATGATTTAAAACATTTACAGAAATGGTCGGATGAATGGAATTTATATTTTAATGTGTCTAAGTGTACAATACTGCATATAGGAAAGAAAAAAACCTGAGCTTGACAAAGATGTGCAAAATATAACACTGTGTGTAGAAGAGAAATATATGGAAGTTCTTTTTGATAATTTGCTATTACAGTATTTTTCGGACTATAAGACGATATTTTTTTCTCCAATTTTGACCTATGCGCCTAATAAGTGAACAAGCAACGATTGCCATACTCAGTACAGTCTACTGTGAGTCACAACATTGAAAGTGGTAACGAGTCGCCGATATGACGAATACTCACGTTAAAATGCTTTAAAATCCCTATTATCGTCCGAGATACCGTCCAACAGATGCCATAATCCTTCATTGGATGTAAAAAGCATCGTTGTACAGCTTAAAATGCCATAATTTCACCAGTTTCCATGAAGAATTGGCCTTTTTCAACAACTGGAAGTCGCAAAAACTTAAGTTTTGATTATTTGAAAAGTGAGCCAACTCTCGTTTACGACAACAAAAATGGTGGTCAGTAATCGTTTACAGGACGTGTACGGGCTTCAAACTTCGACTTTCTGTTGTGAAGTGTGTATCGCCTTATAAACGAGGGCGCCTTTTACTCAGATTTTGTCAGATTTTTCTTGAAGTTTTCCCTATTCGCCTTATACACAGCAGCGCCTAATGAGCCGAAAATACGGTAATTGATACTCCCATTCAAAAGGCTATAAACAAAGCTAGCCAAATGTTACGGTTAATGAAAATAATTTTTGTTCAGGTCAATTAGGACATTAGGCCTCGTGGCCTCTTCACTGTTATGTCATTTTTGTTTCAACTTTTACACAGCTGAGATGTTTTTGTTTTATTTTTGGAAAATCTGCCTTTCAGTCATGCTCATATTGTAGTTTTGATGATGGTGTATTTATCAAGGAGGTTTTTGAATTGTGTTAGATTCTGTGCTCGTTTAATATGTGCAGGAAGAGTATTCCAAAACTTTGTTACTCTGTTAGAAAAAAAAAAATTATATTATTAGTTTGGCTATACTGGGTTAGTATTTTGTTATCACTGTTATGGGTTCTTGAGTCAGTTGAGTCATTTGTTAGCTGAACCAAAGATTTATTAATATTGTTATCAATGTAAAACATTCTGTATGTGTTTATCAGATCCTCACGAATTCCTTTTTATTTCAGAGATGGTAATTTCAACTTCCTTACTCTGTGTTTGCAATCAAGGTGACTAACGCCTTTAATTAATTTTGTTGCTAAATGTCTTTGGACCCTTTCTAATGCTGACAATTGCCTTTTTTAAAAACAATACTTATTTAAACAAGGAAACATTTTTTTTTGTGTACAAGGCTATGGTGCGTCCACATCTGGAATACAGCAATATAGTACCCTTACCAGTGGCTATTGAAAGAGTGCACAGTGCAACAAAAACTGTTAAATGTTGAAGAACTGTTAACTATCAAGAGAGGTTAAAATTATTAAAATTACATACAATTTACATAAATTTACATATAATTTAGATTATATAAGTTTTGATTGTCTATTTTTAGTGTCTACATACAGTAACAATAGAAATCAAGAAGGTGTAAGGTACAGATTCAACGTTATAACACTGTGCTGGAGGTTTAAAGACATTTTAATAAATACGTATTTATGATGCCTGCCAGTAACTAGATGCCACTTACCTTTGGACAGGTGCCATATGTCAAAGTGATGGATGATGGGCTGATCATGGTCTCGGGAGTGGTTGTCTGCCATGAACTTCTTGACACTGGTATGTCGGTCAGTGATGAGGTGGCTGACACACACTTCTTCAGACACCTTCTGGAGACCTGTCTTCAGGCCTTCTAGCTCCATGGCATGCGAATTTTGAACTTGGTTACTCTGCAAATGGATTCCAGCATGAAGATGTTTGGTATTTGGTATTTCCCAGTCACAGAGACTTATCTCAGTAAAATTCAGGCTCCTCTCCCACAGAGAGCGCATCACCGCATGCGCAGTGCATACCCATTAACCCAATGTGCTCTGCCCATTTGCCCTGCGGGCTGCACTCCAAGCCTGCAGGTTATGAGAGAGAGGTGCTAGTTTTATTACAAAACAGACCAAAATACGACAATGAAGTGCTTGCAAACAATTTAAAATCGTGCAACGAATTTAGCGATCATTCTGACGCAAATAGCTTCTGAATAAACATATTTTAGTCGATAATAGTTTCTAGATTGATAAGGAAATTAAAGGGAGGTCGCTGCGCGAAAATTTGTCGGCTGCACTAGAGCGTTGGAATGAGTTAAATAAAATAAAAAATTTAAAAGCTTTGTTTGGTAACATAATTTACATAGAGAAGACTTACACCGTTTACATCTGCTTTTTCAATATGATTAAAAACAATAATAATGTCTCTGATCAGATTATGTCCCCCCTAAAAACAAAGTTTAGACTATGTGATAGGTACCCGTGCAAAGAAGGATATGTAATAGTTTGCCTGCGTAGGACTAGGAGTGGTTGAGTGCGATAGATTGGTTTTTTGTTGTTGTTTTTGTGTGTGTTTTTTCAAGTTTATTTGTTGAAATTATCTTAAATTCATGTTATCATGACAGAGAGAGAGAGAGAGAGAGAGGCTAACTTACAGTAATATTTTTATAATTTTTATTTTTATTGTGCAGCTAATTATGTTATTTAATTGTTAATGTATGTATTCACAAAATGTTCACTTGGAAAAGTACGTGAAGTGTTGCATAACTGTAAGTCAACGTCAATGCTTTTGGTCAATGTTTCCATGACATTTGGAATAAAGCATAACATTTTGGAAAAACTATAGTGGGTCATGTGTGTAAGGCAGAACTAACAATATGAGTAATAGTAACAAACTTACCTGTACCATCCTTTAGGGATTCCAGGCGTCTTTCATACAAATACCAGGTAGCTCCTCCATTTTCCAGAAGTTCTGTGTTTGACTCTGCTTTTTTCCTTTGCTTACTGTCATCTACTATCTTTCTGCCTTACTGGTCCATTCTTCTGCCTTTGTTCTAGAATTGTTTTGAAAGATTTTCCTTAGCTGAAGGATACATTGGGTATAATTACTTCATGATTTTTCTCTACTTTATACTAATATAGTTAGGTGCATACTGGCAGTTTGATGCATATGAGATGATGCGAAAGGAGGATGCATGAGCAATTAACAAAGAAAGATAAGATTTACCTGTACAAGCTGTACGTGGAGAATTTCAGATGTCTCCGCATCCATCAGCGTGTAGCTGCAATACTTTGCGCAATGCCCAGGAGAGTCGCAGCGCCCGTCTCCAGCCAGCTTCACACGCCTGCCTTGTCTTGCCACAAAGAGCTTATCCTGGCACTGGCGCCACAGATAGCGTACTGCAGGCACCAGGTAAGCCCCCTGAATTCGGTCGTAAGTTTGCCTGCCGAAACAGGCAATGTTGGCAAATTTGAAGACGTCCAGCAGGCGTGTGGGTGAACAGGCAGCGAAGAAGGAAGCTGCTGCCAGCACAAGGTTTACCAGGGGTAGCTGCTGGGAGTAGGGCTGAGAAGCCCAGGAGAAGATAAACCCGCACTGGCAATGGCTGTTGTACTCAACACTTGTGCCACACTCTCCCTTCTTCAGCACTTGGCATGGCTCTGCACACTTCCTGCACACGCTGAGGAGTGTCTCCAGCTGACTTTCACAGACAATGTACTTCCGTTCTTCAAACTCCTCAAGATTATCTGTGTGTTGCCTGCAACACACGCACACACACACACATACACACACTCTCATTACATATACAGTGGGACCTCCCTTACAAGAACCCCTCCCCCATTATAAACTCCCTTCCACATAATAATAATAATACATGAACTGGTTCTTTATAGAGCGCTTAACATACTTTGCAGGGTGCTCTAAGTGCTGAACAAAGGCCTAAACACTAACATACAGATAAACATACACATTAAAGACAAGAATAAAAAGAATAATCAACATGAAGACAAGTATTAATCAATATAAACATTAAAAATAATCATTTTAATAATTAAGTCTCAATTAAGACAAATGATTGCGACTGTTGATATGAAATAAATCATTATACTAACTTGTGGCGGTGCCATAGCCGATGAGGTTTAACCGAGGCGTGGTCACCGCTACAGCTATCTGTATTAATAAAAAATCGGGACTTTACTGGTTTCGTACTGCCTCCGGGCATTGCCTCCAGTATTGTTCCCACCATATTTGTATTTACAAATGTCCCATATGTGTCTGATTCAGACCAAGAGGACGTAAAACTCCATTTTCGTCGTCGATATGAAATAAATATTTTGTGGCGATACCATAGCCGATGAGGTTTAGCCGAGGCATGGTTACTGCTACACATATCTGTATTGTTACAAAATTTTTGGACTTTACTGGTGTTGCATTGCCTCTGGGCATTGCCTCCAGTATTGTTCCCACCATCTTTGTATCTACAAATGTCCCATATGTGTGTTATGACCGAGAGGACGTAAAACACCATTTTTCATTCATTCTCTCGATATGAAATAAATGCATTAATCTCTCTTCAGAGTAGTTTCAGAAAAGTGTTGAAAAGACTGGACAGAGGAAGAGTGTCGAACACTATATGGCAGCAAACTATTCCAGACTGGGGCAGTAGAGTATGAGAGAAAAAGAAGATTCAATGAAAGATTTAGTTTTAATACGAGGAGTGGAGAGCAGGCATGAGTCGGAGGAAGATCTGAGTTGACGGATTGCAGTATAGATTTGTACAATGTCAGTGAGATACTGAGGGGCAGTTCCTTTAATACAGTTGAAAGTGAGGCATGCCACTTTTTACTGAATTTGAGCGGAACTTGGAAGCCAGTGAAGTAGCGGGGTGATATGCCATGTCTTTTTTGCTTTGAAAATCAATCTTGCAGCTGCATTCTTTCTTAACTTTATGGATTGAGTACTGCGGGCAAACCAATAACAGAAGGATACAATAGTCTAGCCTAGACAGAACAGATCAGAGTTTGTGTTGCTGAGTGGTAAGGTGGTTGTGATTTGAACTTATCTTACGAGTCTGAAGATAGGCTATTTTGCAGACATTGTTCACATGTGTTTTCATTGTAAGGTTGGAATCGATAGTGACGCCCAGGTTTTTGACAGAAGGAACAAAATCAATATCTGAGTAACCTATCCTTATCAAAGATGATAGGGACCTGTCAACAGAGAGTCTATTACAAGTCATTATGATGCTTGATTTTCTGTCATTTAACTGGAGTTTGTCTTCATTCATCAATTACATGTTTTGACATTACTGACATACCCTTGAAGACCTTGAACAGTGGGTTCAAAATCAGAAAGAGTTGTATCCATGTATAGCTGATTATCATCAGCGAAAGTATAATGATTTACAGACTGATTCTTAAAAATATTGAAAAAGGGGTTACATAATTATACAATACAAAATACACAGGTCCTAGGACAGAGCCATGGGGGATGCCATAAAAGAAAACAATATAAATGAAGTTAAATTCTAAGTAATAACTAAAAATGTAGGTAATAGATGAAATAACAAAATTAAATAATTGTATCAACGAAAGACATATAACAAGTTCATAACTTCAGATTTAACAATAATACCAGCAATATTAATGATGAAAGGACTGCAAAATATTTGACTGTCATTTTGAATGTTGATAACATCAACAGATTTTTTTTCTATGAATTTGAATTAAAATAGGACATTATATCACAGATTATGCACTGCGATGAGCATACCACAAGTACACAACACATTATAACAATATTGAGTGTTCCATGCACATTTGCCCTTCTTTGTAAGTATTAAAATTATCTCCATTAAACAACTCCCTCCCAATTAATTAAAAGACCTCATTTGGGATGATGTTTTCAGGTCTTATACAAAAGGTTCCACTGTAGTATACAATATGGTCCATTATTGCATTGTGTGGTGCACTTTTGCTATTTTCCTTTGCACTATCTATCATTGGAAAGAAGTAAGTTTGTCCCAGTTTGTGGCTTTTTTAATTTATTCATTCCATTTCAAGGATATTTTGCAAACAGAATCACTTCAAATACTTTGTGGTGGTGCAAAAACTGAAATTAAAACACACCCAAGCATACATTATTGATGTGCTGATTTTCACCTTGAAGTTTGAATTTAAAAACTGAAATTTCCTTCATTGGGCTATATATTTCATGTCAGAGCTGCATCTCATGAACCAGTCAACAAAATCTACTGCTCATAACTAGGCATTCTGTTACTGTGCTTAAACCCCCCAGAGATAATACTTTTTTTTAATAAAAACAATTTCATAATTGGAATAAAGACTTGAGTGAATGAATAAACAATTTAACAATTTATTGAATAATACTCCAGTAAAGCAAAACAAACAAACATAATTCCAATTCATCATTGGATATAAGCACAAAATCAATTTAATTTGAAATTGCTAACTGTAACCCTGAATTAAGGTGTTCACAAAAACTAATAAATATATATGCGTATGACACACTACTGTTAGTGTTACCTCGGCTGCCTGCAGTTGTTGTAACAGTCAGGACCTTCTTCTTCCTGAGTTACCTCTTCATCTTCAGTGTGTGGCTCATCTGCCACAGACTGCAACACACACACACACAACACACACACACGCGCGCGCACGCACACGCACACTCACACACACACACACACACACACAAAGCATGGTTTTGCTTATACAATGTTCCCATCTGGAAATAAAATTTTGATTTGACTTTACTTGACACACACCATATATACAAAGGAATGCATAATTTAAGAACAAATGAAACTAAGAATGACACACAAAAATCTTTATTTTAATATACAAGGACCTTTATTTTTTGTTATGTTTAAGACAGTTTGAAAATGGGAGGAGGTAAATCATTCTATTAATTATTATACATTTCCTATGCTTATAAAATGAAGAACAGCACAATTTATATGCTGGTTTGCACTGTTAATGACTAAGCTGAATAACAATAACTCACCCAATTGGATCAGTCTGGCACTCTTTTGAAGTGTGCTGGCAGTCCTGAGCCTTGATCTCTGCATCTGTTTGGGTGGATCGGCAGACAATACGAGTGGACCTAAGCTCAATGGGGCAAGTTTGGGTCTGAGCAAAGCAGTGCTTGACTGGTTTTGTCTGCATCTTTCTGGATGTCACTTTGGGTGTAGCTTTCTGCACATACAAACATCATTATCCTAACTGCTGTTCATATCTTTGTTTTCAATTTGTTAAACTACAGCAAGAATCCAACAATAGGATATGTTAAACATTTCTTGGCATTCTTAAAATTAAATTGATAAAAGTGTATAATTGCATACAAACATATGCATGTACATTATACATATTTTCTTTCAAAAGAAAATGTACCAAAAATTGCTAAGAAAATAGCATGATCCAGATTGAAATGTAGAAGAAAAAAAGAACGAAACTACCGCAATTCATACAGTCAAAATCGTGAAAATAAAAAGTAAGGACTGAAAATATTATTTCGAGTATAAGCCAATATATGAGATAAAAAAGACATTTCAAAATGTATAGAGATTTTATTTTGCGACACGCCAATTATTGT
>JAGGCT020004129.1:276406-301092 GCA_017654935.2 Phymorhynchus buccinoides
GGTAAGTGTACATACATGTATACAAGTGTATGCACACCAAACTTTGTCAGCATAATGTCGTTGTAAAACTTTGAAAAGTAACATTAATGTCATTGTTGGGTATTAGTTGAAGCTCTGTCATCGATCTATTTCCTCAGTTCTCATTGTTTATGCCAATAAAAAATAAGCTGTGCCTGTCCCCATTGCTTATTTATATCCTTTCTATTTTCGCACACACACACACACCACACACTCACTCTCTCTCTTTCTCATACTACACACATACATACACACACACACACACACACACACAACACACACACCACACACAACACACACACACACTACACACACTACACACATTACACACATTACACACATATATCATATAGGCATACATTCCTTGACTTACACAGACTGAGCATGGCAGACAACCATAATCTCTCAGTCTGTGTGTGTGTGTGTGTGTGTGTTATAAAGTCAGATGGAACATTGAATAAGCAATAGTGTTTTGCTTTTTAAACATCAAGCCATCTATAACACAACAATTAAAGAAGGAAATAAACATTAAAACACACACACACACACAACCCAAATAAAACAACACCCAAAAATCTTAATTGATGTTGTTGTGTGTGTGTGTGTTTTGCCCGTGCTGCATGCCTATATTCCTGCAGTTATATGATGTATGTTGTGGTGAGTGTTGTGTGTTTTAAGTAGATTTGTATTTTATGTGTGACTGGATCTTTAGTCATTAATCCCACAGAACATTACTATCACTACTCAAATTTACTTGCTTTAAATTTAATGTATTAAATTTTAATTATGACATGCTATCAGAATGACACTTTGGTGTAAAGTAAAGCTTGAATTAACATTTTCTCCAGTTGATGCTTCATGACCCCGGTCATACTTAGAACATAGTGATAGTTTTATTAAAAATGAAAATATCATATTGTGTTATTCACTGTAGTAATAACAAATATATCCTATTACAAATGAAAACTGGTTGGATTTGCTAGTGATGTGCAAGAGCCAACAGTTTTCCTATCACTTTTCCATCCTTTGTGCTTTATTTCATAAGTAATATTTTTTATACAAGAGAAGAAGGCAAACATGTCACTACAATGTTGTATATGAAATAAAATATAAATTAGACTTAGTACAATTGAATGAAAAAAGTTGTAATTGTAACATTTATATTCTCATCATTGTTAATTCAACTCATCCATAGATGTCTTTCTTTTTCAATAGGTGTCTTTTAAGTGAGTGATATTATCTGAGCTTTTTCAAGCACAACATATATATTGCTGAGAAAGAAGTGTGCATCCTCCAGTAATTATTTTTTTACAAAGTATCTTATTAATTACTAAATTATTTATTTTCCTTACATTATTTTTTTCTAGGTTGTTGATGATGCACTGGCTGAGAGTGTGGCAGCTGCTATACCCCAACAAGAGGCAGCTGACTCTGACCCTGAGTGTGCTGACTTGCCTCCAGTGCCTCAAGCAGTAGTTGTGTGTACAGTTGATGAAAAAGAAAACATCTGTGTACAAGCTGATGTGCACCATGTGAGTAATTTAGTAACCTTCCCACTGTTGTTATTGGAAATTACAATGTGCATGCAGACTGACAAGTTAAGGTTCGGGGAGGGGGGGGAGGTTAGTTTGAAAATGAAATTTATAATATACAGCAGGATGAACTGATAAGAAAAACAAATTAGTGGTGTTTACAGTATTCCGATGGACAATATTTTAAAGAGAGAGAGAGAGAGAGAGAGAGAGAGAGAGAGAAGAGAGAGAGAGAGAGAGAACACAAACACCACACAACACGCAAGTTCAATCGGGAATGCCCATCAGGGGACATAACTGTAATGCGCTGAACGTCCATGTATGTTGCAAAATGGCGTCTTAAATGGAGCCATGCGCTCATTTTTCGGAAAATATGAGTGTGATTAGCACTTTCAAAGCATCTTACACGCTCATGTAAAAAAAAAAATTAAGAAAAAAGTTAGGCCGGTACTCTATACATTTTGAAATGTCTTTTTATCTCATAATATTGGCTATCTCGAAATAATATTTCAGTCACTTACATTTTTATTTCAACGATTTTGACTGTATGCGTAGTTGTTCTTTTTTCTTCTACATTTCAATCTGGATCATGCTATTTTCTTAGCAATTTTTGGTACATTTTCTTTTGAAAGAAAATATGTATAATGTACATGCATATGTTTGTATGCAATTATACACTTTTATCAATTTAATTTTAAGAATGCCAAGAAATGTTTAACATATCCTATTGTTGGATTCTTGCTGTAGTTTAACAAATTGAAAACAAAGATATGAACAGCAGTTAGGATAATGATGTTTGTATGTGCAGAAAGCTACACCCAAAGTGACATCCAGAAAGATGCAGACAAAACCAGTCAAGCACTGCTTTGCTCAGACCCAAACTTCCCCCATTGAGCTTTAAGGTCCACTCGTATTGTCTGCCGATCCACCCAAACAGATGCAGAGATCAAGGCTCAGGACTGCCAGCACACTTCAAAAGAGTGCCAGACTGATCCAATTGGGTGAGTTATTGTTATTCAGCTTAGTCATTAACAGTGCAAACCAGCATATAAATTGTGCTGTTCTTCATTTTATAAGCGTAGGAAATGTATAATAATTAATAGAATGATTTACCTCCTCCCATTTTCAAACTGTCTTAAACATAACAAAAAATAAAGGTCCTTGTATATTAAAATAAAGATTTTTGTGTGTCATTCTTAGTTTCATTTGTTCTTAAATTATGCATTCCTTTGTATATGGTGTGTGTCAAGTAAAGTCAAATCAAAATTTTATTTCCAGATGGGAACATTGTATAAGCAAAAACATGCTTTGTGTGTGTGTGTGTGTGTGTGCGTGTGTGCGCGCGTATGTGTGTGTGTGTGTGTGTGTGTGTGTGTGTGTGTGTGTGTGTGTGTGTGTTGCAGGCCTGTGGCAGATGAGCCACACACTGAAGATGAAGAGGTAACTCAGGGAGAAGAAGGTCCTGACTGTTACAACAACTGCAGGCAGCCGAGGTAACACTAACAGTAGTGTGTCATACGCATATATTTATTAGTTTTTGTGAACACCTTAATTCAGGGTTACAGTTAGCAATTTCAAATTAAATTGATTTTGTGCTTATATCCAATGATGAATTGGAATTATGTTTGTTTGTTTTGCTTTACTGGAGTATTATTCAATAAATTGTTAAATTGTTTATTCATTCACTCAAGTCTTTATTCCAATTATGAAATTGTTTTTATTAAAAAAAAAGTATTATCTCTGGGGGGTTTAAGCACAGTAACAGAATGCCTAGTTATGAGCAGTAGATTTTGTTGAGTGGTTCATGAGATGCAGCTCTGACATGAAATATATAGCCCAATGAAGGAAATTTCAGTTTTTAAATTCAAACTTCAAGGTGAAAATCAGCACATCAATAATGTATGCTTGGGTGTGTTTTAATTTCAGTTTTTGCACCACCACAAAGTATTTGAAGTGATTCTGTTTGCAAAATATCCTTGAAATGGAATGAATAAATTAAAAAAGCCACAAACTGGGACAAACTTACTTCTTTCCAATGATAGATAGTGCAAAGGAAAATAGCAAAAGTGCACCACACAATGCAATAATGGACCATATTGTATACTACAGTGGAACCTTTTGTATAAGACCTGAAAACATCATCCCAAATGAGGTCTTTTAATTAATTGGGAGGGAGTTGTTTAATGGAGATAATTTTAATACTTACAAAGAAGGGCAAATGTGCATGGAACACTCAATATTGTTATAATGTGTTGTGTACTTGTGGTATGCTCATCGCAGTGCATAATCTGTGATATAATGTCCTTTTTTAATTCAAATTCATAGAAAAAAAATCTGTTGATGTTATCAACATTCAAAATGACAGTCAAATATTTTGCAGTCCTTTCATCATTAATATTGCTGGTATTATTGTTAAATCTGAAGTTATGAACTTGTTATATGTCTTTCGTTGATACAATTATTTAATTTTGTTATTTCATCTATTACCTACATTTTTAGTTATTACTTAGAATTTAACTTCATTTATATTGTTTTCTTTTATGGCATCCCCCATGGCTCTGTCCTAGGACCTGTGTATTTTGTATTGTATAATTATGTAACCCCTTTTTCAATATTTTTAAGAATCAGTCTGTAAATCATTATACTTTCGCTGATGATAATCAGCTATACATGGATACAACTCTTTCTGATTTTGAACCCACTGTTCAAGGTCTTCAAGGGTATGTCAGTAATGTCAAAACATGTAATTGATGAATGAAGACAAACTCCAGTTAAATGACAGAAAATCAAGCATCATAATGACTTGTAATAGACTCTCTGTTGACAGGTCCCTATCATCTTTGATAAGGATAGGTGACTCAGATATTGATTTTGTTCCTTCTGTCAAAAACCTGGGCGTCACTATCGATTCCAACCTTACAATGAAAACACATGTGAACAATGTCTGCAAAATAGCCTATCTTCAGACTCGTAAGATAAGTTCAAATCACAACCTCCTTACCACTCAGCAACACAAACTCTGATCTGTTCTGTCTAGGCTAGACTATTGTATCCTTCTGTTATTGGTTTGCCCGCAGTACTCAATCCATAAAGTTAAGAAAGAATGCAGCTGCAAGATTGATTTTCAAAGCAAAAAAGACATGGCATATCACCCCGCTACTTCACTGGCTTCCAAGTTCCGCTCAAATTCAGTAAAAAGTGGCATGCCTCACTTTCAACTGTATTAAAGGAACTGCCCCTCAGTATCTCACTGACATTGTACAAATCTATACTGCAATCCGTCAACTCAGATCTTCCTCCGACTCATGCCTGCTCTCCACTCCTCGTATTAAAACTAAATCTTTCATTGAATCTTCTTTTTCTCTCATACTCTACTGCCCCAGTCTGGAATAGTTTGCTGCCATATAGTGTTCGACACTCTTCCTCTGTCCAGTCTTTTCAACACTTTTCTGAAACTACTCTGAAGAGAGATTAATGCATTTATTTCATATCGAGAGAATGAATGAAAAATGGTGTTTTACGTCCTCTCGGTCATAGACACATATGGGACATTTGTAGATACAAAGATGGTTGGAACAATACTGGAGGCAATGCCCAGAGGCAATGCAACACCAGTAAAGTCCGATGTTGTAACAATACAGATATGTGTAGCAGTAACCATGCCTCGGCTAAACCTCATCGGCTATGGTATCGCCACAAAATATTTATTTCATATCGACGACGAAAATGGAGTTTTACGTCCTCTTGGTCTGAATCAGACACATATGGGACATTTGTAAATACAAATATGGTGGGCACAATACTGGAGGCAATGCCCGGAGGCAGTACGAAACCAGTAAAGTCCCAATTTTGTATCAATACAGATAGCTGTAGCGGTGACCACGCCTCTGTTAAACCTCATCGGCTATGGCACCGCCACAAGTTAGTATAATGATTTATTTCATATCAACAGTCGCAATCATTTGTCTTAATTGAGAGTTAATTATTAAAATGATTATTTTTAATGTTTATATTGATTAATACTTGTCTTCATGTTGATTATTTTTTTCCTCTCTGTAATGTGTATGTTTATCTGTATGTTAGTGTTTAGGCCTTTGTTCAGCACTTAGAGCACCCTGCAAAGTGAGTTAAGCGCTCTATAAAGAACCAGTTCATGTATTATTATTATGTGGAAGGGAGTTTATAATGGGGGAGGGGTTCTTGTAAGGGAGGTCCCACTGTATATGTAATGAGAGTGTGTGTATGTGTGTGTGTGTGCGTGTGTTGCAGGCAACACACAGATAATCTTGAGGAGTTTGAAGAACGGAAGTACATTGTCTGTGAAAGTCAGCTGGAGACACTCCTCAGCGTGTGCAGGAAGTGTGCAGAGCCATGCCAAGTGCTGAAGAAGGGAGAGTGTGGCACAAGTGTTGAGTACAACAGCCATTGCCAGTGCGGGTTTATCTTCTCCTGGGCTTCTCAGCCCTACTCCCAGCAGCTACCCCTGGTAAACCTTGTGCTGGCAGCAGCTTCCTTCTTCGCTGCCTGTTCACCCACACGCCTGCTGGACGTCTTCAAATTTGCCAACATTGCCTGTTTCGGCAGGCAAACTTACGACCGTATTCAGGGGGCTTACCTGGTGCCTGCAGTACGCTATCTGTGGCGCCAGTGCCAGGATAAGCTCTTTGTGGCAAGACAAGGCAGGCGTGTGAAGCTGGCTGGAGACGGGCGCTGCGACTCTCCTGGGCATTGCGCAAAGTATTGCAGCTACACGCTGATGGATGCGGAGACATCTGAAATTCTCCACGTACAGCTTGTACAGGTAAATCTTATCTTTCTTTGTTAATTGCTCATGCATCCTCCTTTCGCATCATCTCATATGCATCAAACTGCCAGTATGCACCTAAGTATATTAGTATAAAGTAGAGAAAAATCATGAAGTAATTATACCCAATGTATCCTTCAGCTAAGGAAAATCTTTCAAAACAATTCTAGAACAAAGGCAGAAGAATGGACCAGTAAGGCAGAAAGATAGTAGATGACAGTAAGCAAAGGAAAAAAGCAGAGTCAAACATAGAACTTCTGGAAAATGGAGGAGCTACCTGGTATTTGTATGAAAGACGCCTGGAATCCCTAAAGGATGGTACAGGTAAGTTTGTTACTATTACTCATATTGTTAGTTCTGCCTTACACACATGACCCACTATAGTTTTTCCAAAATGTTATGCTTTATTCCAAATGTCATGGAAACATTGACCAAAAGCATTGACGTTGACTTACAGTTATGCAACACTTCACGTACTTTTCCAAGTGAACATTTTGTGAATACATACATTAACAATTAAATAACATAATTAGCTGCACAATAAAAATAAAAATTAAAAAAATATTACTGTAAGTTAGCCTCTCTCTCTCTCTCTCTCTCTCCTGTCATGATAACATGAAATTAAGATAATTTCAACAAATAAACTTGAAAAAACACACACAAAAACAACAACAAAAAACCAATCTATCGCACTCAACCACTCCTAGTCCTACGCAGGCAAACTATTACATATCCTTCTTTGCACGGGTACCTATCACATAGTCTAAACTTTGTTTTTAGGGGGGACATAATCTGATCAGAGACATTATTATTGTTTTTAATCATATTGAAAAAGCAGATGTAAACGGTGTAAGTCTTCTCTATGTAAATTATGTTACCAAACAAAGCTTTTAAATTTTTTATTTTATTTAACTCATTCCAACGCTCTAGTGCAGCTGACAAATTTTCGCGCAGCGACCTCCCTTTAATTTCCTTATCAATCTAGAAACTATTAACGACTAAAATATGTTTATTCTGAAGCTATTTGCGTCAGAATGATCGCTAAATTCGTTGCACGATTTTAAATTGTTTGCAAGCACTTCATTGTCGTATTTTGGTCTGTTTTGTAATAAAACTAGCACCTCTCTCTCATAACCTGCAGGCTTGGAGTGCAGCCCGCAGGGCAAATGGGCAGAGCACATTTGGTTAATGGGTATGCACTGCGCATGCGGTGATGCGCTCTCTGTGGGAGAGGAGCCTGAATTTTACTGAGATAAGTCTCTGTGACTGGGAAATACCAAATACCAAACATCTTCATGCTGGAATCCATTTGCAGAGTAACCAAGTTCAAAATTCGCATGCCATGGAGCTAGAAGGCCTGAAGACAGGTCTCCAGAAGGTGTCTGAAGAAGTGTGTGTCAGCCACCTCATCACTGACCGACATACCAGTGTCAAGAAGTTCATGGCAGACAACCACTCCCGAGACCATGATCAGCCCATCATCCATCACTTTGACATATGGCACCTGTCCAAAGGTAAGTGGCATCTACTTACTGGCAGGCATCATAAATACGTATTTATTAAAATGTCTTTAAACCTCCAGCACAGTGTTATAACGTTGAATCTGTACCTTACACCTTCTTGATTTATATTGTTACTGTATGTAGACACTAAAAATAGACAATCAAAACTTATATAATCTAAATTATAGATTGTATATACCTGAATGAGATCTCCTTTTCATGTATGTAATTTTAATAATTTTAACCTCTCTTGATAGTTAACAGTTCTTCAACATTTAACAGTTTTTGTTGCACTGTGCACTCTTTCAATAGCCACTGGTAAGGGTACTATATTGCTGTATTCCAGATGTGGACGCACCATAGCCTTGTACCAAAAAAAAAAATGTTTCCTTGTTTAAATAAGTATTGTTTTTAAAAAAGGCAATTGTCAGCATTAGAAAGGGTCCAAAGACATTTAGCAACAAAATTAATTAAAGGCGTTAGTCACCTACATTGCAAACACAGAGTAAGGAAGTTGAAATTACCATCTCTGAAATAAAAAAGAATTCGTGAGGATCTGATAAACACATACAGAATGTTTTACATTGATAACAATATTAATAAATCTTTGGTCCAGCTAACAAATGACTCAACTGACTCAAGAACCCATAACAGTGATAACAAAATACTAACCCAGTATAGCCAAACTAATAATATAATTTTTTTTTTCTAACAGAGTAACAAAGTTTTGGAATACTCTTCCTGCACATATTAAACAATCACTGAACCTAACACAATTCAAAAACCTCCTTGATAAATACACCATCTCAAAACTACAATATGAGCATGACTGAAAGGCAGATTTTCCAAAAATAAAACAAAAACATCTCAGCTGTGTAAAAGTTGAAACAAAAATAACATAACAGTGAAGAGGCCACGAGGCCTAATGTCCTAATTGACCTGAACAAAAATTATTTTCATTAACCGTAACATTTGGCTAGCTTTGTTTATAGCCTTTTGAATGGGAGTATCAATTACCGTATTTTCGGCTCATTAGGCGCTGCTGTGTATAAGGTGAATAGGGAAAACTTCAAGAAAAATCTGACAAAATCTGAGTAAAAGGCGCCCTCGTTTATAAGGCGATACACACTTCACAACAGAAAGTCGAAGTTTGAAGCCCGTACACGTCCTGTAAACGATCACTGACCACCATTTTTGTTGTCATTTTATGATTGGTGCACTGGTTTAGGCACTATGAACTGGAACACATTACGGTCATACACAGATGCACACATGCATACATACACACACTCAGAGAAATCATAAACATTCAGCACTTGTTCCCATTCCAATGTACTCGTGTTCTTACAGAACTGGGAATACAAAATTGTGAAGATGCTAAGAATCTGACAAAATGTTGTTTATCTACAAACAACTGCAAGATGTTCACATAATTGCTTATATTTGTTTTCTTTCTTTTTTTGCATTTAATTTCCAGGAGTTGGTAAGAAACTCGATGTGGCTGGCAAGAAAGCAGCAAACGCCTGCATTGCCCTATGGACCAAGTCAATCAAAAAACATATGCATTGGTGCTCCACCTCCACACCAGAGGTACCCAATCATCCGCAAATTGTTAAAGACAAGTGGCTGTCCATCAGCAACCACATCGCTGACATCCACGATGGCCATGGTGGAACCTTTCCTAGATGCATGCATGGCCCTCTGGAACCTCGAGCCTGGATCAGAAAAGGTGACGGACACAACTGGAACAAGTCACACAGCTTACACTTGTGTTTTCTATTTACTCCCTTCCTTCTTTCTAACACACTTCAACAAAACATTTTCTGCAATAATCCACACCAGGAGACACATTCACACAATATTTTTGTTTTTGCTGTCACATCTTCTGGGCCGTACAGTGGCATTGCTCCCATATGACTTGCGGTTGCACAAAAAGAAGAGTCAATTTTCAAAATGATGGGCTACTTATGTGGCGTAAATATTATTTTGGGTGCACACATGTGTCTGTGCATAACAGACAGACAGTTTATATAGCAAAACAACTAGAGACTTGCAAGATACCTTTGGAAAAAGCAAAAACGGAAATCTCATGGAATGGAATAAGTATGTTGACATGGGCCATTATTAAAAAGAAGGGGTCAATGACGCAGGCGCACTAATAATCTGAAGCTCTGCTCCCCAGAACGTATTGATCCCCATGAATTTGACCCAAAATCATCAAGGGCATAAACTGGATTGGTAATCGAGACTGAGGTTACCATGAGAGCAGGCATGCAAGACACAGTTTACCCTTTGTAAAAAACTTTTGCATCCTAAATAGAGCATTAAAACGGTAGATCAAGGAATATTTTTGGCTACAGTGACCTTGATCTTTGACCGTCTTTGAACTTGGTCTAAATCTCCCAATCACCTATCCAAAGGCAACAATTGAGGGTCCTATTTCCCTCCATTCCTTCGTATACATGCATGCATGTCAGTTCTTAGGTCTCTCTCTCTCTCTCTCCATGCCGTATGTATTCGGATATTTGGTATCAAACAATTTTATTTTCTTGTGTTTAGTCCGCCATTTTCTTCATCTTCAACTCTGTTTCGAATATTATATCTAGGTTCTTGCAGAAACCATATTTGTATTTGGATATGGCTAACTTGGCAATTAGCAGTAAAAGGTTAACTTCCTTCCTCACCAGTGGATTCTGAACATCAGTTTGTGTTACTCCAAATAAAGCAATTTTTTCATTTATTTCAATTTGGATATGATGTTCTGTTATGATCAGTTGCTTAACTGAGTTCCTGAATGTTTTTAGACAGCATTGATAAAAGGCATGTTCTATAAAGTCTATTTTATTTGTGGCACTTAGCCCCATTTTGTTTAATAAGATGTTAGTTGGGTAGATATTGTGGACAAATTTAAAATGGAGGATCTTAGTCTTGTTTATCGAAGTACATTCATGTTCGTTAGTAAAGTACTCCTTTAAATCAATGTTAAATTTACGTTGACAGAATGGAACAGCTCATATTTCGTGGTTTTTAAGGTTGTCAAATATGTTTTTAATTTTTTTATTTGTAAGTTTACTTAGCGGTCCTTCACCTGTATTTATTTCTACTAGAATTTATTTTTGTTTATGTTTGTTCACCTAGCTGTCTTTTCCAGTCGGTGGACTCTACAAGTATTTGTTGTGTTCTACAGGCTGCTCCTTGCTGCATTGCATTTCAATGCTAATGCAGGGCGCCAACAGGCCATTACCGAGGAGGGTGAGCTCCAGTGGAGAATCTGCAGACCAAAGGCTGCAAAAGGGGCTGCAGTCCCCAAACCAGTGAAAGAGAAACAAACAAGAAGTATGATTTATTTATAAAGATTAGTCGTTTTATTACCTGTCTCACTGTTACTTTTTCCATCCCTAAACCTCATGTTCTTTTTATTTATGTAAGGTAAATATGAATATTTAAAAAACATGAATATAATTATGCCACCCTGTCAGGGTTTTTTCTGTCATTCCCCTTGTCTTTCCTCTGACTCGTCTATTTCCTCCTTTCATTTCCTTCTGTCTGTTTAAACTATTTCCCAATGGAGATACTGTGGAGGGCGTGTGGGTATAGTGGGAATTTTTCGGTGAAAGGAAGGGTCAGTATGAATAGTTTCCCCACCTTCTGGCAGTTCTGTCATAGCAACTTCCTCTTGGACTCTGCCTTTTTCATTTTATCAGCTACTATTTTTTCTGACTAATTGGCCCAATTTTCCTGACTTATTTTTAAAAAAATCTTCTGATTAATTTTCTCCTTTGAGCTCTTACAAAATCAGAATAGGTTGGCTGCATGCAGCAGGAAAACGGAAACTAAACACATGTACATGCCTCACCCATTATGGCCTGGGAGTGTTAAAGAATAATGTCTTAAGTATTTCCGATTACTTTAATAAGCAATTTTTGAATATTAACTTGTCTTTCTTTTGTTCTTAAATGTGTAATCATAGGCATTATTTGCCAGTAGCGCTATTGTGCATATGAGCTATAGAAATACATCTATGTGTGTTGCAGACTACATAAACGATCTGTTTAAGGCCGTGAAACATCTTCGGCAGAGTTACCCCAGCTACAAGAGGGCAAGGGACGCCCATCAGGACTACCGGCTGTCGCTACCACAGCCCTTGAGCAGGACAGCACCACCTGTTGACAAGGCAGCTCTTGTTGCACAACACCAGGCACGAATCAACAGGATAGCTGCTGAACAGTGAGCCTTCACAGTTGATTTAGGCATCGTAATGTGTGATAACAGTTGCCTTGTCAACCATTTCTTCTCAACTTGTCTGGGAATTACTGATATAATCGGACACAAGGAGCACAGCACAGTGGCATCTAGGCATCAACAAACACTTTCTGACTGAAACTATCAAGTTCACTCTTTCAGTCTATTTCGTCCTGCATTCTGAATCTGTGGAATATATAGTCATCAAAACCTGGACATTTTGAAAAGATGTTTAAAAATGTAAAATTATTGATCGTTGTTCATCTGTATCTAAAAACATGACATTGGACTTTACTCAGAGAATATTACACAGGTGCAAAACTCATGATTGTGTTTAGCATTGAGCTCTACACAGTTACAAATGCTGTATTAAACTTTGTTCTTTTTAAACCTTTTGCTGTGTTATTAAATGTTGTTTTTTAACTGAAAATGCAGTTTCAATATTTATAAAACTGATATTAATAAGACTGACAAGATGTAATAAAGATATTTCAAATTGATAGGATTATGTACAGAACGTCTACTGTATTTCACACAAAGACCAGTTTAATATGCCTGTTCAAGAATAGATAATTGATACATGTATAATGAAAACAAAGTGGTTTTCTTAAAGACTATAATACTGTGTTTGTTGAGTTTTTTTGTGCTAACGTCTCATCAGCACTGAAAGTTTACATTAATGAGGAAACATAGACCTGAAAATGTTTATACTGATGGATGATTCAGGGGCCATGCTAAAACTTTATTAATATTTTTTTTCATTTTAAAATTTATTCATGCCTGTATGAACCAAATTGATATCTAAGTTTGTCAAATCTGCCCCTCCGCACACACACAAAATGGGTGGCACTGCGCTGGCAGCATAATTGCTCTAGAAATGAGCAGCATGAGATACACAGAGATCAGAGTATGTGACATTAACCCTTTCACTGCCAATGTGGCATTTATGCACCACAATGGTTTCATACCCATGTCACTAAAAGGCATCAAATCAGGGCTTGTTATCTGAAGACCCTATTTTCTTAATTTTGGGAGGTAAGGATAGGTCTAATGTTATACATTTCACAGATAAATTCCCAATACATGTACTGCAGATAATTTTTATTTCTTCCCTGTTCAGTTTAATGGTATTGTTTTGATTAAAACATGACTGGTGGCGAAAGGGTTTTAAATACCACATGCTGAAAAAAGGGGTGGGGTTGGGGTGGGTATGTGGGAACTTTGTAGGAAGCCGAGTTTTGTGTGCTCTTGGACTAAAGTAAAAGTTCCTGAAGACTGGGTCTTCCTGTCTTCCTGGGGATGGGTGATGATGAGTAGACTGGGGATGAGTGATGATGAGTAGACTGGGTCCTCTTGTCTTCTGGGGGATGAGTGATGATGAGTAGACTGGGTCCTCCTGTCTTCTGGGGGATGAGTGATGATGAGTAGACTGGGTCCTCCTGTCTTCTGGGGGATGAGTGATGATGAGTAGACTGGGTCCTCCTGTCTTCTGGGGGATGAGTGATGATGAGTAGACTGGGTCCTCCTGTCTTCTGGGGGATGAGTGATGATGAGTAGACTGGTTCTTCATCTTCCTGGGGATGAGTAGACATAATAATAGAGGTTTATAAAATTGTGCATGGTTTGCATGATTCCCCAACTACTGCACCTCTGTTCCACTTATCTAGTCATAATACTACTCAGGGACACAATTTTAATCTAACCCAAACACTAATCAGCACCAGACAGTTTCATTCATTCTTTACTAATAGAATAACAAATTTAAAGAGAACTGAATGCTGGGACATGATGTCTGAAAAAGGAAAAGTGTAGAGAACAAATAGAACAGGTCCCAGGACTGATCCCTGTGGCACACCACAGGAAACAGAGGCTGGGGCAGAGTTGGTGTCCTGAATGGAAACAATCTGGGTATGGTTAGAAAGATAAGAGGTGAACCACTGGAGAACTGTACCACTGATGCCGAAGACAGATTCCAAACGAGAAAGAATAGTGTTGTGGTCAATGGTATCAAACGCTGCTGAAAGGTCCAAAAGAATCAGAACTGAGTTTTCCTTCATCAAGAGAAAGAAGAAAATCATTAACAACCTTTACTAAAGCAGTTTCAGTACTGTGACCTGGTCTGTAAGCTGACTGAAAAGGATTGAATAAATCATTAGAATTGAGATGGTCGGAAAGCTGTGATAGAACAATCTGTTCTATGATCTTTGACAAACAAGATAAATTTGAGACAGGTCTGAAATAAATTATTGTGGTCTAGTGAGGGCTTTTTTAGTACAGGTTTGACAATAGCAGTTTTGTAGACATCAGGAAAGAGACGACAGTGAATCATTGATTATTTTGGTTAGTACAGGTAATACAACATCCAAACATTCATACAGCTGAGACGTGGGAATGGGGTCAAGGTCACATGTTTTGGGTGCAGACTTATTCAAAATCTTTAACACATCTTCTTCGGTGACAGGAGAGAAGTGAGAGAGTGAACTGCCAGTGAAAGGTTTGCCTAGTGGTTGAGAATCTGTCAGCTGTTAATCAAGTTCATTTCTGATTGTTTCAACTTTCTTGCAAAAGAAATCAGAAAATATGTTAGGCAGAGTGGAAGGAGGATAGATAGTGGGCAGTTGGGAAGATTTTGTGCGAGCAGACAGGCTGTTAGTAATACGATAGTTATTTGCTGGATTTGGCCTCAGAGATCTTGCTAGTGTAAAAAAGAGTCTTAGCTTTGCCAACAAGAAAAGAAACAAAGTTCTTAGCTTTAGTGTGGATTTGTTTGAGAACAGTCAGTCCACCCTTTCCCTGCTCCTCCGCTCGTCTCCACTGGTCCTCCGTACGTCTCCGCTCCCTCTTTGCTTCCACAAGCTCGTCACCCAGAAGCCCGAACCAGGGACTGGTGGCCTTTAAAAATCGGATTGGCAAAATATACTTTTTCTACAAATTTGGATGTATATAAAAAACAAAGCTAAGTGTTAGTATACACTCAAGCCAAAATAAATCCACGGTCAAATAAAATGTTTAAAAAACAATTGATATTTGATACAAAAATCACCACTGATGAGGGCAAAAGGCTTATAGCCTATAGCCTTATGTGATGTGATGTGATGAGTGATGACGCATAGACTGGGTCTTCCTGGGGTTGAGTGATGACGAGTAGACTGGGGATGATTGATGATGAATAGACTGGGTCTTCCTGTCTTCCTGGGGATGAGTGATGATGAATAGACTGGGTCTTCCTGGGAATGAGTAGACTAGGTCTTCCTGGGGATGAGTGATGATGATTAGACTGGGTCTTCATCTTCCTGGGGGTGAGTGATGATGAGTAGACTGGGTCTTCCTGTGGATGAGTGATGATGAGTAGACTGGGTCTTCCTGTCTTCCTGGGGATGAGTGATGATGAATAGACTGGGTCTTCCTGGGAATGAGTAGACTAGGTCTTCCTGGGGATGAGTGATGATGATTAGACTGGGTCTTCCTGTGGATGAGTGATGACGAGTAGACTGGGTCTTCCTGTCTTCCTGGGGATGAGTGATGATGAGTAGACTGGGGATGAGTGATGAGTAGACTGGGGATGAGTGATGACAAGTAGACTGGGGATGAGTGATGATGAGTAGACTGGGTCTTCCTGTCTTCCTGGGGATGAGTGATGACAAGGTAGACATGGAGTGGATCTGGACACAGTACACAGTTGATATGGCTCTGGTGATGATTTGCATTGGTTGGTTCAGGTCGATCCGTTGTTGAGGGATGAAGATCCTCTGTTGTTAGCAAGGATTGTCACCGGTGAGCACTGAAAGTATTTCTAAGTTGTTTTTCTTCTTCTTCCATTACGAATGTCCACCTGCCGTTTATCGGCAATTATTGACATACAGAAGAAGAAGAATAAAAATTGAAGCCTACCACTAGGAATCCCTGGTTTTCAATATTTGTTTGGTGCCTATTTTGTGTGGTATGTATTAGCAATAAACATGCTTCTTGAAACCCCCCCGTGTGGATACCGGGGGTCTTTTGTATAAATATTTCTCCCACCTTTTGGACGTTCTGTGCTTTTAACTTCTTCTAATCTGTCACTCTATTTGAATCTGCCTTTTCCCTTTGCTTACTGTCATCTACTGTCTTTCTGCCTTACCGGTCCATTCTCCTTTCTTTTTTTCACAAAATGCTTTAAAAAACATTTTCTCCAGCCAAAGTCACACTTGCTGGGCCTATTTCTTAGGCGCATAACAGCAGCATAATGCATCTGCACTCATAATTGACAGGAAACTGTCTAAGCGATTGACAAAGAAGAAAAGAAAACAACTTTTTTTTGAAAAGCCAATTTGTTAGTATTATTTGGTCATTTTTATTTGATTACACACCATTTGAATTTGATAAAATTGTTGCTTTGCAATTTATCATACATTTTTCAAACTGTGACAATGAATAATAATATATGGAATAAACACCATGTTTGTAATTTTAAAGTATTCAAACCATTATGCTTTTTTTGGCTATTGCCACATCAAACAGTAAATTGAAATGTAGGATATATACTGTTTACACCCCAAATAGGGGATATTGCGTTTTGTAAGATCACCATGGCTTCAATAATAAAATTATAAGTTTTTTCAATTTGAGAGCAAACGTATGTTATTTCTTGAGCTTAAAATTGAAGACTAAATTAATTTCAAAATGTCACGTAATTGACAGAGGAGACAGACATCAATGGGTGCAACATTCAAAAAAATAGTTGTAAAACTGTTGAAAATGTGTTGCACGTTGGGCCACGGTTTCTTGCAATGCATAGACATCTGATTGAAAATGGTCTTGGGATCTTGTAAACCAAATGTCCCTTCCCAGGTCGAGAGGACGTAAAATCCAAATTACTGTACTCTTGTAAACCATGGGTTTCATAGATATGAAGGGGATCTTTCACGAAATGTGCTCTGTGGAGACGCGTATTGTCATTTAGGAGGTTGAAATTTGCCCAAAGCTGGCATTTTAGAATTTCAGCTTGCATCATTGTAACGATCATACGATGATATAGGGACACCAGGAAAAACCATTAATCCTCCAGAAAACATTCAGGAGGCTGTTCTAGATCATGACGAAGCATTGCCTTGAATGTCTTTTAGCAAACTGGCCCATCAATCTGTTAACTGTGTAAAGGTGTTTCGTTATTTCGACTAACACACCCACTGATGTTTATTCAAATTATTGCCTCTGGTAATAACGTGACACTTTAAAATTGATTTCTTTCTTTGATTTTACAGCCAAAAAAGGAATTTTTATTATTTTCACATGAAATTAAGTTCATGGTCTGTTTATTAAACACATGGTGACATTGCAAAGTCAATATGCCCTAATTTTGGTGATAAGTGTGTATGTTTAATTTTTCGCATTATCGTTATTCATTGTTAAAAAAGATACATAACATTAATAAGTTACCATATTTGTGATAGGGTTAAAGATTTTGGCCAAACTGTAGATTTGATCAACTACCACCCCCCCCCCCCCATTTACCACCCCAACCCACACAAAGTTGACGGGTCTCAATCTTGAAGTTTGGTTCTTTTATTTTCATGACAATTACCCTAAGCTGATTCAAACCTATCCTTTTCCTGGGAACAGCAGAATGTTGCTTCACAGTGGAAAGTTTCCATGTAAACATTTCATGTGGGAAATTTAAATTGAAAATTTTTCACAATTTTATTTTGATCACTCAAACTTGTATGCATCGCATGAAAACCCAAGTTATGTAATAGTATTACCAGAAAGCCTAAATGTTATACAAAGTGATTACTTCCCAGCCTACCAACCTTGCAAAGAATGAACTTATGAAGCCAACTTTCTCACTTCCCACGTGGAAGGTGAAAAGGTGGGAGGTGTTAAATTTGAATACGAATGTTTAAAGAGGGTAAACGGATAAGCGCATGCTTCTTTACACCATGCCCTAGAGGGGAAAAAGCAAAAGTAAGTTTAAATTTTAAAAAATAAAATAAAATATAAAAAGCATTAAGAATAGAAAATAACACCAGGCATGTTCACAGTAAATTGAATAACATGAAACAAAATTCAAGTTCAAATGAACAGCTCATTCACGTACTCGCATTTGGCCAGCACACGACACCACACACACACACACACAAATACAGTATACCCCACAACCATGCCAAAACATGCATTCATACTCTCTTGTGGTGTGTGCGAACACACAGGTGCAAATATGCTCATGCAATACAGAACACTAATAAGCCTACGTTATAGAGAACAGTATATTTATTTTAAAAAACAGCTAATATTTCAAGGAATTTATTAACTTCTCTCTTCTAGCGCCATGTATATTTTTAATATTTTGGTTGTCCCTTGCATCTCAACTGACAAGAGGGGGTAACTATTTTTTTCGAGTGTGCATGCGTTGATTCAGTGGAAGAAACGGTGACATAAGCTCTAAAAGCAGACACACATGGCAGGGTACTTGGCAGTGAATGTCTTTGCATTTGGTGGGAGTGCAGAGTGATGTACTGGGCGAATGTATTCGCCCCTGGTGCTATCTACGAGGTGTTTTTGATATGTTATTTTAAAGGATGAGACACTTATTAGGTTTTTATTGCAATTTTCCAATTCATTCCATAGTTTGCTACCGGAGTATGTAAGGGATGTCATAAACAGGTTTGTTCTTGGGCAAGGAATATAAATGATACTTTTGTTACGAATGTTAGTAATAGGAAATCGTTTGCATAGATATGCCGGTGTCAGTTTATACATAATTTTGTACATGAAAATAACTTTGTTGAGGTAAAACTTAGTCTGAGGGATGAATGCCTTAGAAGTTCCTTATAATGACTATTTTGAAGTGAAGAAGGTTTAAGAAGAAAGTATGGCAACTGAGACAGTGAATGAGTTCACAATGATCACCACCTGTAATGTAGGTGAAATGGTGGGAGTAAACAAATCAGCTTTAGTCAGCTGCAGACTACAAACTCTTCGTATATTCGTGCTTTTACTTACCAATTATCAAACCGCATACTTGAAGCCAGCATGTCTCTCCGAGGGATACTTGGCCCTGATTGCAGTAACAAGACATGCTGGCAGAGGGATCCTGTTGCCCTTGCCCAGTGTCGACCGCCAGATCCAACGCACAAAGTTGCAGTAGGCAACATGCCTGTAGGTTCTGAAATTGAATACCATGTAACCAGTACATTATGATTTAAAAAAACATTATGCTGTCCGGATACTGGGAAATGAAGATCAGTGGTTTAAATTATTAATTACTAACCATTATTACAGCAAAACTCAGTTATTAAAGGGGAGTTGATATTGAAGGGAGGTAGTTGTTTGTTTGCTTATATCCGAAACTCAGATATGTTTCTGATATAAGAAGACATTTTGAAGTTTTCTTTCTTATAACCAAGTTGAATGGTGAAAAAGGGAAAAAATAAAAGAGAAAAAAGGAAATTAAAGAAAAAGAAACATAAAACGAACGAGAAAAATGCTTGTACATGTACCTATTTTGGTGCATTTAAAAAAAGGAAAAGGAAAGGAAGAAAAAAGGATAAAAAAAAGAAAGAACAGACTAAAAACAGAAAATTACAAAACAAAAATGAAAGCAGAAGTGTTCGTGAGTTGCATGATGAGCAAGCAAGATAGCATGAGAGCAGATGAATGATTGGGTGTGGTGTGAGAGTAACATATTTGTTTTAATGTACATTTCTTTTTCATGTTTTTAATTAATATTTTAATTTCAATGTGTTTATGGCCAGGTCGGCACATTATTTTATAACATCCACAAACTTCTTGTAAAATTGTTCCCATTTTGGAACAGGTGGGGAAGGAGTGTGGATGGGAAAACAAATGAAGTAAAATTATTCTTACTTGTGTGGTCTCCTATGCTCATAATCGTCTTTCCATTTACTCCTGGCCAGTCTCTTCAAGAGGACAATCGTTGATTCAATGCTGTGTCTGAAGAACAAAGAAGAAAATACCAGTATTTTCATTAAAGAATAGTATTCTGTATGACAATAACTTCAGGTGAGAAAATGCAAAATATGTTTAGTGTCTGAAGTAACATGATTTCAATAACTTATGGCATAAAAATTACTGGTAGGGTTTTACACTTTCCAAGTAAGGGACTTGGAGCAATGAAGAAGAAGTGTAAATTTGTGAGAACATCAGCAGCAAGTAACACACTTTCATAAAAATTAAATTACCTTCACCAAAGTAACACTCACACACAATGTATAAGATAATTTTGCAAAGGCATGTCAATAAATTATAAACAGTTATCCAAACATATCTTTTTTGTAAAGGCATTTTCAATTTATAATTTGTGATGGCTTCCAATTATAATTTTGTATTTCAAGTAAATTGAGTTCCTTAATTTTAAAAAAAATTAAAAAATACCTTGATAGGCAGTTGCTGAAAACTCCTTCATGGCTGGTGATGCAAAGTTGGCCATCCTCCATTTTGCTGACAACTTTTGCATAATCATGACAGCAAGTCCTTTCGGCTGGTTTCTGGTCCGGCCACACAGTGCAATTTCCACATTTGCACCATGATCTGGAGAGGCAAACAGAAAGAGTTTTGAACAATTGGATAATGTACATCTAGAACTACTGCTTACTGTCAACAATTTAAAATAATTCATTGTTGCACATTTTAAACTAATAATTATAATTAGAATACATAATATTTCTGTTGTGCATTTCAGGAAAAAACAGAATGGATTCCAGTTAAATGATTGACAAATGATTTTTTTTCATGCGGAAATTACACAAAATTACATCTAAATAATGTTTTGTTATATTTTAAAATGTACATGTTCAGTGGTGCTGACAATATTTGAGATGGCTCCTTTTTATTCCTTAACTCATACATTTTACGATTAATAAGTGTTTAGCCTTCAGGTTTTGCCATTTTATTAAAAACTTTTTGAGGTACTTGGCTAACAATGATTTTGATCACTCAATGATCTGGTTCTGGTTATGGTTCAGTATGTTGCAGAAACTACATCCGACGATAAATTGCAACAGAACTAGGAGGGCTCATGTACATACACTGTAAATGAAAATATAGAAGGAGGAATACCTACTGCTTACCCAGGGTGAATACCATTAAGCCTCCCAGTTCAGCCCAGCAGCTCATGTCTCAAAGCAAGCAAAAATGAAGAAAAAACACACACAAAAACATAAACAAAAACAACCAACTAGTGGTTAGTGGTTGCATGCTCCATGGTGATCTGATGCAAATGCACTAATGTGGCCTTTCTCAGTTGGTTACAAACCATGGCAGGAGCTGTGCCGGTCGGAGTTGTTCGCCCCCGGGTACCGCTACAGTAGCCGGATTGTTTTGCACAGATACTACCAAAAAAACCGCATGGTCCATCTTTTTTTTCTTCTTTTTTTTTTTTTTAATCATACAGATCCACACTAGGTTTTATTTCATATTCACTTTCCCCTTCCATTAGGCTACTTATATCTGCTCAACTTTCTATTTTCTTGTTTTCTTACTACCCCCCCAAAGTGCAGGAGAATCTTCAGCCTGATGAAGTTGACTGCCTGAGGTGAAGAACAGGAAGAAGTCCGGATGAAGAAGGAGAGAATTATATCAGTGATACACAAACATTTCTGTCATTTTTAGGAAATTGGCCCATTAAAATTGCAAATGTCCTGTGACAATTGTCCTCTTGTATTAATATGGAAGTAGACTTGTGTCCTATTGTTTTTGTAAGTAAATTTACAGCAAGGCCATTAATAACAATGGATGTTCTGTGATTAGCACAGGGGAGGTGAGGAAGTCTTTCTATGAGTTGTCAGTTCTGTGAGAGGTATCCATTTTGGTATAATTATATTAGGTAGGGATTCTAATATGTTTTAAAGATTACAGTTTGCAACATCATATATATATATATATAGTGTAAAGGAAACTTAATCTGATGAAATAAATGTGGGATTGTTAGTGATAATAAATTTGGGTGGGAAATAGTAAAGGTTTTTTTTTTTTTTTTTTTTTTTAAAAAAAAAAGCTCATTATGATGTCATACTGCAGTTAAAGTGGTTCTTATTGTATGTGTTGTATGCACAGTATTGTCAAAGTGTTCTATATGTATGTTCATTCTTAGTTGAAGTACGGAGTACACATTGGCAATACTTTCATAATTATAATGCTTTATGTAATTTGAATTATATACTTTTAAAAGTACAAATAATGCTACTAACTGCCCATAATGCTAAATAAACTGTGTTATTTCACTTTCGTTACTTTGTGCAATTTGTTGGAAACAAGCTTCATGAAGGATGGGTACAGAATTAATGAAAGTGTGTTGGACTTTAAGAGATGAGTGTGGAAATAACACACACGACCGCGCGGCGTACGCCCTGTCCCAAGCCTGAAGGGATTACGAGCCTAGTGACTCACCAACTGAGCTACAAGCTTCAAGACCCCAACACACAAGGTTCAAGGTTTGGTGTATGTATTGTGAAATTTTAACTTTGATTACCTACCCAAACTAATAACATGCTTTTCTGAAGCCGCATTTGTGGGTGTTTGGCCATAGGGTAGTGCCGTATTTTACAGCCCGGACATAAACAGGCTTTTAATTACTACTAAACTTACTGCATTATTCCATTACTATTACAAACATAGCCCTCTTCTATGACTCCTATAGAGTTCAGTACCCCACCCCAACCCACCACCCCCTTAAAAGGAAATTGTAAACAGGCACGACTGACATCCCAAAGACTGAAAGAGAGGATCCACACAAACGGCGACATATGCCTACATTGTATTGACTTCCACATCATTTGCTTCTCAAATCATATCATAGTCCTAGATTAAGATCCCTTATAATGCATAGTAGGTCTACATTTCGACACGGCGAAGGCTGATGAAACATAACAAAAGACTTGATCTCTATAATACTCTTTCACTTATGCTAGGGCCCATATTTCACATAATTGCTCTTTCGTCCCTTGTTATGGGCCGATGTAGGCCTACATCTACTGATCTAGGCCTGCGGTTTGTGAAATTGTCACAGTATCCCATTAACGATTCCGAAGGCCTATTTAATAATTGGTGCTAACACTCTTCGCAACTGGAACTCCATATCCATACCCTATTATATATGAATTCGGTTTCTGCTAATCTTCCAGTCTTTCAAACCTATATTAAATAAACTCACCGTGCTTTCATCAGTAGCTACTACTCTGATTTCTTCCTTGCCTGTTTCCTTAGAGTGCGTGCGCGTGCATGTTTTTGTGTGGGGGTGTGGCGCGTGTTGTCGCTGTGTGCGTGTTTTGTGATGGCGAATATTTTAGTAGTTTATTTAAATATTTAAATCAATATTTATTAATTCAAATAATTGTGAAACAGTCAAATCAAAGAGAAATGCTCTCGTATAAATGTTATGTATTAATTTATTATTATTATTCTTTTAACACTGGTAAGATCACAAAAGCAGATTTACATTTAGCCTAGTCTATTAGTCCTGTGCGGTCGATCTTTCCTAAAACAAACCACAACACATTCACAGTCGTTATTTGTAGAGAAGTTTTAGTACAGGTCCTAGTTCAGCCAATACAGTCATAGATCTACCTTCTTTTCCTCCCTGCTCCTTGCGCAGTGGGCCCCGTTTGCTAGCACTTCGCTCTCTCCCTCAGAGTCCTGATTGATTCTGATCTCCAACCAATCTCGGCAGCTATTGCCCCTGCATCTGCCAACATGGCTCGTCTTGATAAGGATCCATCTTCTTCTTCTTCTTGAATTTGAAAATTCAGTGTGCTCTGTCTCATACACTAGATCTACCCTTAGCTGCGTCACGAACTTTTCTAATATCGTACAAAATTACGTTAGAGTGGCGAGATCCAATGGCGGGGAATCCAGACTTGTCAAATCTGCCCGAGGAGAGTGATTTTGGAAATAACAGTGTGGTGTGCTCATTTTTATTCTGAAAATGTGACTTGAAAGGAAGTTAGGTCGATAAAGTTTTGCATACTGTGGCTATGTACATAGAACAATGCTGAAACGTGTTTCCGAACGTTTTTAGTCCGAATTGAGATGCGTATGGTCTTTAACAACAAACGAATCAATCTAGAGGCCAAAAGGCTGAAAAAGCCTATAGAGAGTGCCATGATATACCTGTCCTTTCTTTCTTGGACATGACGAAGACAGGTAATTCTAAAGATACACATCAATCCACAGGCAACAACACACACAAGCAAGTATCTTCGTTTTGATAGCAATCCAATCCTGTTCCTCTCAGCTATATTCACATAAAATTAAATATATTTATGCCCGTCAACTCCGTTCAAGAACGATAATCTGTTAACTGAAAAAAGCATCGGCTATGTTCTTTTCTGTTACAACATTTCGTTCTTGACTGCCAGCAGACGGGCATAATGTTGAATATAGCCGTTCTCTCTTTGGATCGTGGAAAGCTTAACATCATCAGTATGACCCTACCTTCAAGTTGGCTATCTCCCCTAAACTATCTCTGCTACTACTAGGTCCTATTTTACTTTCTAGTATCTCTGGCCTAATGGTTACTAGCAGGAAGGAAACGTTAACGGCTGCAAACTACGCATTAGGGGTAAACTTACTTGGCAAGGTTAACGCGTAAAG
>JAGGCT020004129.1:301592-353307 GCA_017654935.2 Phymorhynchus buccinoides
GGACGGAGAGGGCGGAGAGAGGAGGACAGGGAGGGAGAGAAGAGGAGAGGAAAGACAGGAGGTGGAGGAGGTGGGTAGGAGAGAGGAGGAGGACGGAGAGAGATTTTTTTTGTACCTTGATATAAAAATAAGGCAAAGGGTATTAATGTTTATAGGGTCTTATGGGTTTGGAGGGACCAAAGAAATCCTTTCTAAAAACATTTTGGGCGCCCTTTCTTTTTTTTCTTCTGCATTTTACTATTACATATAAATTTCCCAAAAACCGCATCAAATTTTCACAAATTAAATTGCATGCCTCATTGCTTGTCGTTAGACTTACAACAGTTTTGCGGAGAGTCTTTGGTTACTTTGCAATAATTCTTCAGGGAATGACAGTTAAAGGATGGGGTTGCAATGGGAGGGGGGGGTACATGGGTGTAAAGGCGTAAGTGTTAGCGGGGACCACCATAATTGAGCATTGTATTTTCTTCGTTGGAAATGGTTTTCAAAAAAGGGAACAAGGAAAAAACAGATAGGAAAAAGGAGGGAGGATGAAGAAAAAATTGGCCACAATGGAAAGTTTCGTGTTTATTGTAGGTTCTGAAAAAAGCTTTAGGAGTTTGGTCATATCTAACCGCGTTTCTCTCCCACCCCAGGGACTTTTGTCCCGGTAGGAAAAAGGTTGGCCATGGGTGGGGGTCCTTGAGGGGAAGGAGGGGAAGTGGTTCACCAATAAAAATGAAGTGTCCACCAAACTGTTCAGACAGCCACCCGGAACAAATCCCAAAAGGGGTCAGCCAAAAAAAACCACTGACGTCCCATGTCGAACACTGATTTACTATTGGCAGGGTTCCGGCTGGAAGAGCGCTGACAGGGCTTCTGAACGGGATTTTTTTAAACGGAAATCTTGCGTATAAAAGGGAGTTTATGTCCTTCTTATTTGTTTAAAAAGGAGGAGGGTGTTCGAAAAAAAATAATCACGCGCAAAAAAAAAAACCAAATAAAACATTCATTATAAAAAAAACTAAACCGTCAAAACGCGTTAAGTTACCAAAAAAATTGAAAAAACCCATTCAAAAGTAAATGCAAAAAATTGTTTTTCAAAAATATGTCAAAAAAAAAAAAACCCACATACGCATTAAAAGCACAGGAGAGGGAGAGGAGAGGGAGAGGAAGAGAGAGGAAGAGAGAGGAGAGGGAGAAAAGGACAGGAGAGAGACAGATGAGGGAGGAGTGAGGAGAGTGAAAGAGGGAGATGGGTGAGAGGCGAGAGAGAGTGAATAGGGGACACGGAAGGATTCGGGACGAGAGCGTCGGGACATGAGATGGAGAAGGGAGGAGATAGGGACGGAGCTGAGGGGGGGCAAGCACAAGCTCGAAAAAACCGGGAAAGAAGAAGGAGAGTGGAGAGACTTAGAGGGGAGAGAGGGGGGGACAGGGAAGAAAAAACCACAAAAGAGGGAGGTAGAAGAGAGGAGAGACAGAGTCAAGGCAGGGGGGGAAACACGAAAAAAAGATTTAAGAGAGAGAAAATCATTTCCAAAAGGGGAGAGGAGAGGGGGAAACCCCACGTTAATTAATTTTTTTTTCCTCTCCTCCCTGACGCCGAATCAATTCTTTGGCCAAAAATCTAAAGGCCCCCACGAACCACCTCGCCCCCCCGCTTCTAAGTTGGCGCTCGGCTTCGGCTTGGACGGGCCCGACTTAAGGGATATTAAAAAAAATTTCCCTTTGGAAAGCGGGCGGGCCCCTGGGCAAAAGCGGGAGGGTCAACGGGCAGCCCGGTGGCTAAAATTTTCGGGGGTGTTGGTTTATTTGTGTTGCCCCTGGTTTCCCCCTTCATCCTTAATTAAAACCAATATTTCCCAGGAGAGGCGTTTGCGCGTGGGGGGCGGAGGGGGAGGGGGTTCTGGAAAAAAAAAAAAAACAATAAAAAAAAAAAAAGGTCGGACTGTTTAGGGAGTGGTTCCCCACCTCATCAAATCGCCAATTTTTTTTTCTTCTGGTTGCCATAATTAAAAATTTTGTTTAGAGGCGGTACTTTGATTAATATTTGGGAAATCCCCACTATTTCCCAATAGGTGGGTTTTCCATTAAAAAGAGTTTTGTGGGGCCTGGGGAAGGGAGGGGAAGAATAAAACAATTATAATCAAAATTTGGTAGGGCGATGCTTTATAAAAAACAACGAAAAAAAAAAGAAGGGAGGGGGTAAAAGGGCCTGGCTGGCTGCGGGCCAGGGGGGGGTCTGGGTTCAATTAGGTCGGCTTAAAATAATTTTGTTATGTGGGGGGGACCAACCACAACAAAGGATGATTTTTTTGGGGTCAAAAAAACAGAAAAACATTTTTAAAACACCAAGAAAAAACCATTGAGCTTGGGACAATTGGCCTCAATTTCAACCTGGGGGGGGGGGGGGGGGGGGGGACATGTTTTGAGGGACCAAGGTGGAACTTTTTTTAATTCCCCGGAGGACCTCCTGTATGGGCATTTCGGCGTTAACAATTTCGTCAAGGGGAAAATTACAAAAAAAAACAACTTTCCGAATTGTTTGCTTTTCATTTAAAAAATAAAACTTGAGGAGCAGTAACAAGCAGCCGTTTTTCGTTGGTCAGCCAGTGGACTGAAACTTGCCTTCAGCCTTCCGGTTCGTTTGAAAAGGAAAAATAAAAAACTTCCATTGGCCAAAATTTCATTTTTGGGGGACCCATTTTCTGAACAAAAAAAGGGGGACAATCCAACTCCATGGGCGTAAAAAAAGCTAACAGTGGGGCCCAATTCTGTTTTTTTGGTGACTGCCAAACTGGGTGCCATGGGGGGAGATTTACAAAAATGCTCATCTGTACATTCGAAAAAGGGGGGACAAAAAAAAAAAACGTGTGCATAAGGGGGGGGGAAGGCCAATCTATTGACCCCTGAAAAAGGCAATGTGAATTTTGGTGTACTGGGTCGTTAGCATTTTACCTCTTTCTTGATGAGGCATGCATCAACACCCACCACCCAGACCAAAACACCAGTTGGTGGTTAAAAGGGTTTAAAAAACCCCCATGGCCCCAAAAAAAAAAAGGAGGGGTTTACCGGTTAGGGTAGGGGGGGTGGGAAACCAAACAAAACTTTGTTTTATTTTTTTTTTTTTATTTTTTTTAAAAAGGCATGGTCAAAAAAAAAAATTGGAGGGGGGGACCCCCAAAAAAACACCATAAGAAGGAGTAAAAAGGCCCGATTGATTTTATCAGGGGTTCTTCTCTTTCCCCTCCCCAATCTTTTACTCCTCTTTGGTTAAAAAACCCTTCAATGGGTTATGGTACCCGCCTGTTGTTGTGTGTGTTGTGTGGTGTTTTTGTGGTCCCACGTGTGGTGTGTGTTAGTTTTTACTGTTATTAAGGTGGTAAGTTTTTTTCCCTGAAGAAAAAATCATCGGGGGCATAAGAGTTATTTTAAAAAGTAAAAAAAAAAAAAACCAAAAACAACCACCAAAAAATAAATAAAAAACTTTTTTTTTCTGGGTTTTCTAACAAACAAAAAAACACCTGCGGGGCCAAAAACGTCACGTAAGGGGATACTATGTGTCTTCCTTCCTATTACCATTTTTTTTTTTATGGTTTAGTGGGCATTCGGAAATGGTCCGGAAAAAATAAACCCCCCCCCCCCCACCCCAACCCCCCACGGAGGGCATGTTTAAGGATGCTTTGGAAACAGTTTTCATTTATTTCCCCCCAACTTCTTTTCATATTTTTCCAGGGGGGGGGGGCGTTGCCAATTCTGTTCTGAAAACAGGGGGACGGGATTGCGGTTTCAGGTTTCAGTTGAAGGTCTTTTGATAGGGGGAGGTGTTGGGTGGACGGGACAAAACACAAAGAATTGTCCCCCTTGGCGATTTCTTATTTTTAACGCCCCAAACTGTGGATGTGGAAAACACAAACCCAGGTTTTTTCTCTTCCGAAAAAAAAATTCCATAGTGCTGGGGGTTGATCTAAAAAAAAACGTGTGGAATTTCAAAAAAAAAACGGCTTGGAAAACAAAAAAAAGCTTGTTGTGGTTTGGGAATTGCGCGCCTTTAAGTAAAGACATTAACTAATTTGAATTTTTGGGCCCATAGGCAAGGTGTTTTTGGGGTTTCCGGCGTCGGGGTCTTTTGTTCTCTCTTCTCTCTTCTCTGGTGTTCTTTCGGGTTTAACGTCCTTCCAATAAAAGTGCTTCAGGGGGGGGACCCCCCCCCAAAATTATATTGCGGGTGTGTTTTTTACGTGGTTGGGGTTGAGTTGTGGAGGTGATGTGGTTCGAAAAGTAAGAAATATGTACAAAAAAAAATATAATTAAGTAATAGGGTTTTAGTGGATGTTGTAAATCATTGAAACCCCCCCACCCCACCCCCAACCCATTAAAAAAAATAAAAAGTTATCTTCACTTAATTTATTAAAAACACGATAATAAAAAAAAAACAAAAGGTTAAAGATAAATTAACCTTAAAATTGGAAGTAACTTAATAAAACAAAATTTAATAGGGTCTTCTCCTCTCCGGTCTCTATCTGTTGGTGTTCTGGCCTGTTTTGGTGGTTTTCTGGGGTCCCTTGGTGTGGGTTTCTGGTTCTGTGTGTCTGGTGTGTGTGGGACTGGTTTGGGTCTGGTCAGGTGTTGGGGTCTCTCCCCCTCTCCCTCTGCCTCGTGCCAACAAGGAGAGAGAGGAGGAGAGAGAGAGAGGAGAGAGGGAGGAGGAGGAGAGAGGGAGGAGGAGGAGACCAGGGAGAGACGGAGGGGGAGAGGAAGGAGGGGGTCCACAACCCCAGGGGGGACTCCCAAGGGGGAAAAAACAGAAAAAAGTGTTTTCATCATTGACAGTTTTTCCACCCTTGATTTGGCCAGGCAGAAGTGCCTTGGGGGACAAAAAAAAAAAAAAACAAATTCACATGGTTCCCTAAAGGGGGGGTGAAAATTGGGGTGGGTCTTCAAAACAGGGTTTTTTCAAAAACAAAAAACAAAAAAAGGGGGTCCACACCAATAAATTAACTAAATTTTTAATTAAATAAATAAAATAACAGTACCTTATTTATTAAGCGCTAGGGAGGGGGCGCTATACCACCTAAAAAAGGAAAAACAGGTGGGGAATGTTCCAAGGGTAAAAAAGGTAAAAAAATTAAAAGGTTGTCCGATTAACAATTTCCCAGATTATAACATTTTCCCTGGGGGCAATATATAATGCAATTTAGTTCCTGTTTAAATAAAAAAAACGGCTTTCCTTTAGAGATTATTATGTTAAATCCTTCTTTTAGGGGGTGGGGGACCCCCCCAAAATTGGGGGGGGGGTTTCCTGGGTTTTTAAGCATTTCCCGGGGCTTTATATTTATAAATGGGGTTGGGCACTTAGGCCAGCAATTATTTTCCCAATTGATCCCTGTTGAATAACCTTCTTTTTCCGTTTTTTTACAGTTGGCTGAAATAACAAACAATTTGCCGTTGTATCGGGCAAAAACACAAGTACCATTGGTCAAAAGTAAAATTTTAAGGACGAGCTTTAAAAAAAAAAGGGGGACAAAAAAAAACCAAAACCTCCAAAAAAAAAAAAAAACCAATTTATTTCCATTGGGACCGGGGGGCTTTCTTTTAATAATAAAAAAAATTTTTAATGGTGTTGTGGCAAAAAAAAAACAAAACAAAAAATGGATATTTAACAATATTTTTTGTTTGTTTGTTGAGTTAATTTTGCTTTTTCCCCCCTCCCAAAATTTTGCTAAAGTACCGAAACAGAGTATTACAAATTATTTGAATAATTGTTTTTTTGTTGTTTTTTGTTTCCACAGATGATAAATAAAATGTTAAAAAAAAAAATTATATATTTTGGAAAACCATTGGGCGGAGTATTTTTTTTTTAAATTTTTTTTTTTTATGGGGTTGGGGGCAAATTGTTTAAACATTTCAGGGGTTTAAAAAAGGGGGGGGGGTCCAAGGGATGTGCCCCCCCCCCCAACCCCCCTTTCCCCCCCCTTCTTTTCCCTCCCCCCCCCCCCCCCCCCAACCACCCCGGCCATAATTCCTCAGAGTAAGGTTCCCTGTATTCTTCCCACCCCTTGCATTTTTTCTTTTTTACCAAAATGGCATTGCAAAAAAAAAAACATAAGGCTGAATTTTTTATAACCTATTTCAGACTTTTCATTTCGGTTGGGGGGGGACTTTTCCTTTGGCCCTTTTGCACTTTGCCTTTTTTTTTTCCGGCCGGGCATTTGGCCTCCAGGGCCAAGGATTGTTCCCCACCAAAAACTTTTATATAGAAAAAAATTCTTTACTTACAATTGGGGTCCCATAATGTAAGGGCTGAATTTAGACCGAGAGGGGGGGGATCTTTAAGCAGGAAAATTTTGGTTTTTTCAAAAAACCACCAGGTGCCCCCCCCCATCCTTCTTCCTTTGTTGGGTGGGGTGGGGTGGGGGGGGGGGGGTGGACCAAGGGTTCTGGGTTCGTTGGGCAAACAATGGGGGGAGGGCCCTGTCGGGTCTTTTCATTCTTTTAAACGTGGGGGACGAACTTTTTGTTGGGGCCTTATTTACTCGCTTTGTTTTTTTTTCAAAAAAACGCCAACTACTTGAATTTTTCCGGGTGGGGGGGCGCAGGCTCGGAGGTCTTTCATTCACAAAAGGTTCATAAAAATAGCAAAGCCAAGTTCAAATGGGAAAAAAACGGTTTGGAAAAAATATGAAAAAAGTTAAAAAAAGTAAAAAAGGGTATGGGGGTTCCCAAAAAAAAAACCACACACCACCGGGGGGTTTTTTTACACCTAAACGGAAGGGGTTTTAAAAAAAAAGGGTTAAAAATTACGCAGGTTGAAAAAAAATCTAAAAAAAACAATGCTAAAAAAACCTCAAAGCAAAAATTTACGGAACCTTTTACAAAATTCCCACCAGTAAAGGGCCATGTTTTTTTTCCCCAGGGCCAAACCAATAGGCAAGCTTTTGGGACTTGGGTGTCGGGGCCCCCAGGCGCAATTAACCCCGTGGGAAACACCATGGGGGGAAGTGGACCCAAGGTCTTGGATGTGTGTAAAGGAGGCACAAGAAAAAGTCTTCAATTCTTCTGTCCACGGTTCTCCTCTTCTTCTCTTGGTAAAAACGGGGTTGGACAAAAAAAAAAAAAAAACGGCGCACGGCCTCGCTTCATCCTTTTTCGCTTACGTTCTTCTCAAAAGACCCTCCCTCTTTTCTCTTCTCTTCTCCTCCTTCTTTCTTTTTCCCTTTGTTTTGTCTTTCATCTCTCCTTTTCTCTCCCTTCCTGACTTCTCTCCTCCATAGGTTGAGAAAGGGAATGTATACCATCACCTCCCTCTCTTGTTAAAAAGATCAAAACAAAAAATGCTTTGTCCTCAGGATGGTTCCCTTGCTCTTTCTCTCGGGGTTTTTAAACACTTGGATGGGGGAAAAAAAACAGCCTTTTCCTCTTCACCCACTCCCCAAAACGGGACAACAGGGAAAAAAACTTCCTTCTCTCTTTTCTCTTGGAAAAAAGGGATTAGAGGCCTTGTGCGGGACGTTGTTTTAAATCCTCCCCCTTTCCTCCCAATCGTTAAAAAAAACAAGGGATTGGAAAAGGGGGTCTCTGTTCACTTTTCTCTATCTGCTCAACTCTCCTGCTGTTTTTCTCTCATTCAGTAAAAAGGGGATGGAAACCGGTCCTAGTCCTCTCACTCTCATCCTCTCTTTCTCTCCTTCTTCCTCTTTCTTCCTCTCAATTCCCTTCTCACCCCTCTCTCAATCTCTGGGGGGGAGGACACCAAGGATGGAACAAAACCCCCACCACAAATCTGTCTCTCTCTCTCTTCTCTTCTCTGCTCACTAGCTCCCTCTTCTCTCTTCTCTCTCCTCCTCTTTCGTCTACTCCTCTTTCTTTCCGTAACAACTCGCCCCCCCTTCACTCTTCCGGCCTTCTCTTTCATCTCTTCTCTTTGGCTCTCCCGTTCCCTCTTTTTGCTTCTTCCCCTTCTTTTCTTCTCTCTCTTGTAAAAAGGGGGAAATGGGGGACCAAATCCTCTCTCTTCCCTGTGGTTCCTCTCCTGCTCTCAGCCACTACCTTACGCGCTAATTAAAAGGACCCCAGGGAACAAACCTCTTCTCTCTTTTTCCTTTTTTCTCTCTCTTTCGCAAAGGATTGGGAAAAAAAAATCCGCTACTGTACCTCCCCTCTTCTCTGCCCCCCTTTTTGGCTTCTGGAAAAATCTCTTTCTCTCTCTCTCCCATCTCTTGTTAAACGGGAAAACAAAAAAACAATTTTACAACACTTCCTTCTGACAACAAAAGAAAGAAAAATAAAAGCTCTTTCTAAAAAGGAAAAATAAAAATAAACAAAAAAAAAATAAAAAAAAAAAAAAAACCTTCTCCAAAAAAAATAAAAAAAAAAAATAAAAAAAGTAAATAAAGAAAAAAAAAAAAAAAAAAAAAAAAAAACCAAAAAAAAAAAAAAAAAAAAAAAAAAAATAAAAAAAAAAAAAAACAAATCATAGGTATTAAAATAAAAAAAAAAATCCACAAAAAAAAAGGGCCAAATAAATTTAGTACAAAAATTCTTTTCAACTCCAACAACCCCGAACACCCCAAATAAAAGCCCTGGTAGGGACAAAAAAAAAAAGAACAAAAAACATTTTTCACCCTTTTCACGTTATATCTATTCCCGACAACATCACAGGAACAAAATTTTTGGGCAAGGAGAAAAGGAGGGAAAACAGAACAAAACAAAAAAATGTAAAAACCCCCTTTTCCGGTTTTTGTAAATTATCCTACCCACCTCGAAAACGAAAAAAAAAAAAAAAAAAAAAAAAAAAAGATAAAAAAAAATATTGAGCCGTACTTAAAACAATAAAAATTGGCCCAACAAACACCCCGCCCCCCAAACAAAAAAAAAAAAAACCGGACGGTGCCCGGGGAGTTTTTTCGGGGGGGGGTTGGGGGAAAGGTAAAACTGTGGAGCTTTTACGGGGGTACCCCACCCCCGGGAGGAAGAGAGAAAGGGGCCCTGGGTGCAAAAGAAAAACACAAAAGGGCCTTTGGGTCCCTCCGTTTTTTTAATTTATAAATCCAAACCTTTGTTTTCACCCTGGCTTCCGGGTAGAAATTTTGAAAAAAAAAAACCAATTGGGGGATACTTCCAAAACACACAAAAAAACTTCGAAAAAACAAAAAAAAAAAAAAAAAATTTTAAGGAAACATTTAACGGGTTTTTTTAAAAGGTTGCTTTTAAAATTTTTTTCTCAAGGCGTTTTGTTCAAAAAAAAAAAAACTGAACTGTCAAAAAGATAAACCCTTTGTACTGAACTTGGAAGACAAAGGCACAACAGCAAAAAAACAGTGATTGGAACAAAATACATCCCAACCTAAAAAAAAAAACGTTTTTTTCCATGGAAATGTAGGTGGGTTTTAACAGGTAAAGGGAACCAAAACGGCACGTTTGCCCTGGCATGTTATCGAAACCACCAAAAACCCCACCAATTAACAAAAAACCCCCCACCCCCACAAGACCAACCCAGGACCCCACCACCCAAAAACCAAACGGGGTGTTCCCCTTGGGCATCAAAAACCACGGCATTTTGGGGAACCATGGGGTGGGTTGAAAAAGTTCGGGCAAAGGGGAACCCCCCCCCAAAAAAAACCCCCCCCGGAACCCCAAAGGGGGTGTTTTTCCCCAAAAACCAAATTTTCTGTCCAAAAAAAAAACCGGGTGGGTTCATAAAAAAGTCCCATAAAAAAAAATTGGTTTTTTTCCCATCACTACAAAGTTTTTAAAAAAACAACCCAAAAGGGCTAAAAAACTAAAAACCAAGTTGATTTTTTTTTTTTACATTTTTTCGAACGTTCGGCCCAGTTTTTTTTTTTTTTGGGAAAAGGAAATTTTTTTGAAAATTTTAAGGCGGAAAAAAAAAAAAAAAAAAAAATCGCCCCCCCCAAAAATTTTGAAAAAAAGTTTATTAGCAAAAAACTTAAAAATTTTTGTTTTCCTTTGTTTTGATTTCGAAACAATCCGGTTGTTCTCCATTTACAAATCAAATTTGTTTTGAAACAACAAAATTTTGGGGATTATTTCACCCACAAACTGAGAATTTTTTTTTCTTAAGCCCCCACCCTGGCTGGGGGGGGAACCCAAAAAACCCAAATAAGGGCTTTTTCTCAATAGGGCCAATTACTTGTTCAGGAAATTTTTTGGGGTGCCCGGGGCCGGGGGTGGAGTTTTTCAAAAAAAAAAAACCCCTCGCCACCCAAAAACCAAAAAAAAAACTAATTTTAAAAGTTTTTTGTCCCTCTTTCCCAACCCCCATGAAAAAAAAAAGGGATAAAAAAGTAAAAATAGGAAAAACAAAAAGGGGGTTGGGAATTTTTCGATTTTTGCCAAAAAGGATTTTTTCTAAAACAAAAAACCCCTGGGCCATTAACAAACCTTCAAAAAAAACCCCAAAACCCTATTTAAAAAAAAAAAAAAAATTTTTAAAACGTAGTTAACTAACAGGTTGGACAAAAAAGCGCCAAAAAAAAAAAACAAAGACAAAAAGGAAAAACACAAAAAAAAAAAAGGGGGTTGGGGGGGGGGGGGAAGTGGGGCTTTACCCCCCCCTTTTATAAACAGGGCCCCCCTTTATTTTTACCCAAATCTAACTTGGAAGGGGGGGGGAAAAACAAACTATTCCCAAAAAAAAGTAAAAAAAAACGGTTTGAAAAAAAAAAAAAGCTATTAATTTCCTTAAACAAAAAATGGTTATTCTTTTAAACAAAAATGTTAAAACAAAAAAAAAAAAAAAAAACAACGAAAAAAAAAAAAACAAAAAAAAAAAAAAAAGGGGAATCAGGGTCGTTTTTGGGGCATTTTAAACATAAAAGGGGGGGGGGGGGGGGACCTTGGGGGCAACCCTGTTGTTCAAAAAAAAATTTTCATAAAAAAAAGGGGAAAAATTTCTAATCAAAGCAATTTATTATTTTTGAAAAAAAAAAAAAAAAAAACGGGAAAAAAAAAAAAAACCAAATGGGGGGGGGTGGCATTGTTGTTTTTTTAAACAAAAAAAACCCAAATAAAAAAGGGTGGGGGGTTTTGGGGTTAATTTTAAAAAAAAAAAAACCGGCACACGCCAAAATTACGGGGGGGGGAAAAAGGGGTTGGGGGGGGCGTTTCATTCAAGGGGGGTGGGGGGGTTTGTAACAACCAAAACCCCACCGGGGGTTTTGGTGGGCCGGTTCAGGTTGGTTCCCCGGCAAAAAGGGAAAGTTAAAAGGGTAAAAGGGCGGGGGGGGTCGGGGGGGGGGGGGGGTTTGGGGGGTTGGGGGAACAAATTTTTTTTTTGGGGGGGTGTTCAAATTCCCCCCCCCATAATTGACAAAAAAAGGGAGGTGGATGGGAACTAAAAATATTTTCCAAAATTGAACTTTTGACAAGGGGGGGGGGGGGGGGGGGTGGACTGCCTTTTTAAAAAAATGGGGGAATTTTTGTTGTTGTTTTGGCCAAATTAACGTAAGGCAAAAGGGTGTTGCTTTCCAAAAAAGGTGGGTGGCCCATACAAGGAGTGAAAAAATGATGGAAACAAAATGGAAAAAAAGGGCGAAGAAAAAAGGGGGGGGGGAAAAACACAAGCCGGGAGGACGGAAATGAAACAAGGGAAACCAAGACCACAATCCCAACCCCGGTAAACTTTCGTAGGGTGGCCCCACCCCAACTAAAAACGTTTGGGGGAATTTTCCAACAGGTGGGGAAAAAAACCCAAATGGGTTGTGTGGTTCCCAACGGTTGTTTGGACCAGGCGTTTTTACCACTCTTGCTGCCATATTTAATATTAAAAGGAGGAAACAAGAGAAAAAAAAAAAGGTACCCAGAAAAGACAAACATTTGGAATTTGAAATTTTTTTGTGTTCGATGAAACAAGGGGGATTCATGGGAAGAAAGAAAAAAACTATTGGAGAAAAATCATTGGGCAACAAAAAAAAAAGCACCCAAATACAAAAAAAAAAAGGAGAGGTGGAAAAACGAGGAAAAAAAACAACCAAAAAAAAAGTGAGAAACAGGGGGGAACCCAGGGGCCCCGGGGGATTTTTCTTCTTCGAAAAACAAAAAAAGGAAAGAACCCCCCGGGGGGGGGGGGGGGGTGTACCTCTTCGGGCCCCCCAAAAAGCCGGAAAGGAATTTCCCATTTTTTTTTGAACCCCATTTGGGGGGACCAAAAAAAGAGGTGGGGGGAAGGGGACCCGTTATGGTCCCACCCCCACTTTTTCTTAAAACATGTTTAACAAGGAGGGGGAATAAAAGTTTAGATGGGTAGGTTTTAGACAATTGATTTTAGAATACAGAGTATTAGAGGGCTAGAAAACTTTTCCAATTTAACTAGGAGACAAGCGTTCCTTGGGGTTTGGAGCCCTTTTAAACATTAAAGCCAAGATGGAAATTCTCTTTCTTCTTTTTTCCTTTTAAGGGTGGTCAAAAAAGGACCCCATGGGGTGATGGGGGAAATGTTTGTTTGGTGGTTGGAAGAGAGATCTTTCATTCCTTGGGGGAGTAAAATGTTAAGGGGGCCAAAAACAGGAAAAAGCTGTCACAAAAAATGGGAAAGTTTGTGGTCCATTTCTGGGGATTTTCCAATTTGTAAAAAATAACCTAATTATTCATTTTTAACATGGGTTTAGGAAAAAAAAAGGCTTAATTATAGGGGCTTCGTTTGGGTTAGGTGGTTATTGATCTCGATTTTGGGTTTGCGGAGGGTGAGGGGGGGTTTCCCCGGGTTCGGAATTGCCCGGGGGGCGGGGAAAAAGCACCTTGTCTTTTTTTGTTGGTTTTTTCAGGTACATGGTCCCCCAGTTTGTGCTTTTCTTTGCCCATCTTGATTTCCTTTCAAGAGTTCTTAAAAAAAAAAACAAAACAACTAAACATTGGGGGGGGGGGGGAAATTTGCAAAAAAAGGGTTTCACATCCAAACTGCAAAAAGTGTGTTCTGGGTTTTTTTTTGGTCAGGCAAATTCAAGATTTCTAAAGCAACCCAAACTTCCTTTTAATTAGAAAAGGTCCCCCCCGCACACCTCGTCCCTTGACATTTTTTTGGAGGTCAAACCTCGAAAATCCCAGAACCTAGTTAACGAAATTCTCCCTTGATAAGGGCAACATAATTTGCGTAAAAACCACTTGGCCCAAAACTTGTCCACAAAACCAATTGTCCTTACCTTTTTGAAGGGGGGGGGGACTTATGTTCTGGTGTTCATTCCCCCGATCAAAGGTATGAATGGGCCTGGATCAAAATGAAAAAAAAACACTTTGATTAACAAAAAAAAAATTTTTTTTTTTTCACTTATTTTTGGTTGGACTTTCAATACCTGAACACAGGTTTCCTGTTTTGTTAATCCAGACTGGGTTTCGACCACAGTATCAATAAAGACCCATACTGACTACACACCCAAAAATGTCTTAGTCCAGAACCAAGTGTTGGAGGGGTTATGCCTAAAAGAGGGGGCACCCCCCCATTAAAACGTTTTGTTTGGGATTTTCTTCTGGCAGGGAAAACTAACAAAATAGTGAGTTCTAGTATGAATTTAAATTAAATTTAGTGTTGCGTGAAATGGGACGTCTTGATCATGTAAATACAGAGATTGGACCAAAAACAAAAAATGCTTTGTTGTAATACTTAACCAAAAAAGCAACATGCTGTAAAATCCAAAAAAAGGTCAAATAGATTTAAGGCCAGAAGGGATTCCCCAATTTTTGGACTTATGGTTGGTAAATAACCGCTATCAAAAAATGGGACATGATGGTTGTTTGCCAGGGTCTTTTATCTAAGTCAGAGTGGAAGGGACCAAAAAAAGATGTGGAAGCAAAACATTCCTTTTTTTCTTTAAATTAATCACATTGGATTTTTTCCCGGGGGGACCAAAGCATAAAAAAAGCAGGGCGTATTTATCCACCAAGAAAAAAGGGGAAAAAAAGGGGAGAGTCATTACCCCAAACCGGGACCGATATCAATGACCACATGACAGAAGAAAAATCCACTTTTGAAAGTAACAAAAAAACACCAAAGTGAATTGTAGCAGGACTAAAAAAGTTTTTGGTTTTCTTCCATGAAAGCCCCATATTAAATTTCTTTTTTTGGGTTAGGAGCTTCCAGGGCGGAATGGGGTCCCGATGACCCAAAAAAAAAACTTGGCCCACTTCAACTCTAGGGAAATTTTCAAAAGAAAAAAGGAAGGGCAAAAAAAAAAATCTTTCTCCACGGGGGTGGGGAAAAAACTCAAACTCTCAGGCTCAGCTTGTCTTATGGGAGTTATATTGGAGGTGAATTTGGGAAAAGGAAAAAAAAATAAAGCCCTAAATAAAAAACCAGCCGCCATTTCTTTTAGGCAATCCAGAAAATACAGCAATATTCAGAAACAATTTGCCCACTCAATGTAGCTAAAGCAAACGAAAGACCTGGGGAAAACTTTTGGCAAAAAAACCACGCAAGTTTTGGACTTTTAAGGTTCGCAGGGCATTAGTGAAAAAAAAAATGTTTTTCAACCTTCAGAACACCAAGAACACAAGAACAGGGGACAAACAAGAAAAAAAAAACCTACAAAAAGACCCTTCCAATTCACAATATAAGTATCGGACTTTGAACAGGGGAGAGAATGACAACCACAAAAGGGGAACCCACAATAAAAGGGCTTCCTTCAATTTCCAAAACAAAAACTAAAAAAAAAATTCCAAAACCGATAACAGTGGTAACTTGAGGGTGCTAAGTCCATATAAGGTTTCCCACCGAAGGGAAGATTCCTGGTTGAAAACAAAGAATTGCGGGAAAAACAAGGAAGAAAAAGATTTTTCATAGATGGGACTTCCAAAAAAAAAGTTATGGGAAAAGAGGTAAGGGAACAAATGAATTTAAAAAGCAGGTATTGAGAGGTGCTGGGGGATTTCAAAAATGGCCTCGTTAGAAAAAAGGAAAAACCGTCGCAAATTTGGTATTTGTATAATTTTTTGTGGCACTTTATGAAAGACGGGTCGAAAAAACAGGGTTTGGTGTCCCGTGGGGTGTGTGGCCCCGTCATCATGGATTGTTAAAATTGGTGTTGCAGAACATTGGGAAAAAATGTGGCTGCGCCACAATCTTTTTTAAAAATTGGGCACGTTGATTTGGGGCGCTTTGAAACCAAGGGCGATATGGCAAAGCTCAGAAAGAAGACAAGTTTGTTTTGTTAACTGGGTGAGGAAGTCAAAGGAAAAGACCGCGAAACAAGGTGTTGGCACAAGTTGGCGAACAGGAAATTTTTGATTCTGAACAAAAGAATAAAACAAAATTTTAATGAAGAAGTTGGCATAAACAAACCAAACCGTTATGTGGGGGCCGTAGTTTTAAAGGCCACAAGAGTACTTTGATTGATGAAAGAACATCTTTTAAGGTCAAATTTTTTTTAAAAAACCGCAACAGATAAGTCGGAAAAACAAAAAATTCAGGGATGGCTTTGGTTAAATCGTCTGGGGCAGTGATTGTTTCGCGATATTGACAAATCAAAATCATGTAAGGGATACAATTTTTTTTAACAAAAGAGAATAAGCAGAACAAAAAAATACTTCTTTCAACAAGCCAAACAAAACCAAAAACAATCAGGAAAAGGAACAAAAACGAAATCACCCCCAGACACCTGGGTAAATTGTTGTTAGCCCTGGTTTAGACTATGGCACCCGGTTGTTGTTTTAAAATCGTTTTGCAAACTCTCAAAAATTTTTTCTGCCCCGTCAAAAAAAAAAGTACTTTTTCGATTGTTAGGGGGGTTATACATTTTTTTATGGGAATTTCATAAAAACCCTGAATCAAAAAAAAAAATCAAAATTTATTATGATTAATAAAGGAAAAGTTAACGACGAAAAAAAAGGATGGTTCCACATGTTTCGAACATTGCAATGGGTTCTTACAAAAGCGGACGAGGAGAGGCCAATTTAAAAACCTGACAAAAAGAGAGCACAAGGCAAAAACGCCCGAGAAATTTGTTAATGGAAAAAACGTGGGGGGGGGGTTAAGAATACGCAAACATGTTTTTAAAAATGCTGCCCTTATTCTTTCTCAAAGTTTGGATAAAAAAAAAGTGGAGGACGGATTTTTTGGGCCTTAACATGGAGGACTCGGACTTTTCCAAAAAGTAAGACACCATTGAAAAAAAAAAAACAGTCAAGGCGAAAAAATCTCTCAGCAGAAATTAACTATGTATTGTCGTTTTGTTCAAGACATGGGGCACCAAGGGGGGCCTAAAAGAAAAAAAAAAAGAAACCAAAAGTGGAAACAAGGCATCCGTGGTATGGAAAAAAAAACAATGGAAGAGCAATTGTCAAGGTTACAAGCTTTTCATACTATGTAAAAAACTCTAAAACGGTTAATGACACGGCCCAGAATGGCCAAAAAATTTTTGTTTTAAGTTAAAAGGTTGTAAGTTTGTCAAAAGGGAAGGAGGGAAGGAAAAAAAAAATTTTTTTTTAAAAATGTTTTGTGCAAAACCTTTTTGGGGTTGGTCACAAGAAAATGCAAAAAAATCAGTGGGTGAAAAAAATGAATTGTGCCCCTTATGATTTAAAAAAAGGAAAATAAAAGGCAAAAAAAGGTAAAAAATTTTTTTTTGTTCGGGTGTCCTGTTAAAGTTTTTTATTTTTTTTCCACCCTTTTTTTTGAGGGGGTAGTATTGTTCCGAATGGTTTTTGCGTGGTTTTTGGTGTGTTCACCCCCTTGCGATTTTGTGGACGTTTCAAATGAAGCCGTATTAAAAACGGCCATTCACTAACGTTATGTTTCTTTAATTCCTAGCTGTTTTGCGCAAAAAGTACCCCCCCACAGTTGTTCAAAAAAGTGCTTCCGCCTGTTGGGGCTGATCCCCTGGGTTCTTTTAAAAAAGCCAGGGTATATGCCTAAAGAAAAAAAAAAAAAAAAAAAAGAAAAAAAAAAAAAAAAAAAATGTATTGGGTGGATTAATGCCCAAGAATTGCAAAAAAAGCTCAAAAAAAAAAAAAGAAAACAGAGCATGTATAAAAAAGGAAAAAATAGGACAAAGAAAAAACCTTAAAATTAATCACAAAAAACAACAAAAAAAAAAAAACCTAAGGGGTAAAAAAATCATCAAAAAAAAACAAAAAAGAAGTAAAAAAAAAAAAAATAAAAAAAAAAACAAAAAAAGAAAAAAAAAAAAAAAACAAAAAAAAAAAAAAAACAAAAAATAAAAAAAAAAAAAATTAAGAAAACAAAAAAAAGAAAAGAAAAAAAAAAAATAAAAAAAAAAAAAAATACAATTCAAAAAAAAAAAACAAAAAATGAAAAAAAAAAAAAAAAAAAAAGATAAAGAAAAAATGACAAAAAAAAAGAAAAAAAGAAAAAAGCAAAAAAAAAAAAAAAAAAAAAAAAAAAAATTAAGGGTACTTTTCGTAAATCACAGTGGAAAACAAAAAAAATAGAATAGAAAAATAGGGATGATTCCCCCTGAAAACAAACTTAAAAAAAAGATCAAAAATAAGCCAAAATGAAAAGAATGAAGAAATTTTAAAACAACAAAAGATAAGGGTAGAAACAATTAGGAGTTAAAATGAGAAAAAAAAAAAAACAACATAACAAAATAAAAGGAAAACAAAAAATAGAGGGAAGTCTTCAGGCCATAATAAAGAAATAAAAACAAAACATGATAAACTACGGATAAAAAAGACACGAAATGTGTACCATAGAGAAAACAAATAATACAATGAAAAAAAAAATAAAAACAGAAAAAACAAAAATCCCCCTGGATGAATATAATAAACGAATAAGGAACCGCCAAAACAAACAAACAACTACAAAATGAAAAATAAAAATTTTTCAGATAGAAAAATAGTGCGATAAAAATAATTTTCCGGTTAAAAAAAAAAATGATCAGACTAATACCGCTTAAAGCCAGGCGTTTACGCCAAAACAACAGAGACAAAATACAAATACACATATCCCAAGGAGCATCATTGAATGTTACGGGGGTGCAGTGTTTTTCGATCTCGGCGGGTTCCGCTCGGTGGACCGCTTCCTTCCTCAAATAGGATAAGGGAAAATGATGCCAAACACGGATGGGAGCAGCGTGCAGAGCGACCGGGCAGAGCCCGAAGTGGACGGAGAAGCAAGGGGAGGTTTTCACAAGTGATTCGCCTGTTTGGATGCGTTTCTGGAGGATCACACTTTATAGAGTTCAATACCAAGAGGGAACCAAACAATAAACAAAATAACCATAGGACACGTTTTTTCTTTTTTTTAAAAAGGGGAAAAATTATAATTCACATCCAATAGGGCCCAGAAATTTTTCCAGGATTTTGGTCTAAGTAAACAACAGCGCTTTTCAATTTTGAAGGGACGCGTGGGGAGAACTTACTAATCATAAGGAATTTCTGTATGGGCTAAAATTCCCTCTGATGCACAGGAGGGTGTCCGAGGGAGATATGGAGGCTCGGTGAGTGGAGACTCCCTTGTGGGTGGGGAGACCTGTTTGGTGAGAATTAATTAGGCGGATATGGAGGTGAAGTGTATGCTCCGGAAGTGCGAGGATTGGGGGACCGTGTTTGTTCAAAAAACGGAAATGTTTTTCTCCAGTGGGCAGCTTCAGAGCATGGGAGGAAAGGGAGTTACCTGGCTGAGGGAGATATGGTAGGACATCTGGTTGTTATAAAGGAACTGGGAATTTGGCTTCCGGCGACTGCGCGAGAAGGAAAGGAGGGAATTGCGGACCACGCCTGCACCAAGACTTTCTGTTATATAGGAATGGATTGTGGCAGCGCGCGCCGTAGGTGCGACCCTTGGGTAAATAGAAAGGGACCGTGATGTCTATTGTGGGTGGCCATGCATATACTTTAAAATGGGCTTTTACACCACACCGGGTGGGAGTAAATTTGTGAAAAAACAAATAAGAAAGTGGGTTGGGGGATGGGCGCCGCACAAAAAACAAAAAAAACAAGAAAAAAAAAAAAAAAAACAAAAAAAAAAAAGGTATGAGGGGGGTGGGGAAAGGAAGAAAACTAACTTAAGCGTGAATAAAAGGGGGTGAAAAAGTATGGTCAGTGAAACGGGGTTGTGCAAAGAGCTAAAACGAAGTCTGCAGGGACGGCGGGGAAAAGGAAAGAAAAAGAAGGAGGGCGGGAGGGGGAAGGAGGGAATAAGTTCTGGGAAACAAAGGTTAAAAAAAGTGGACAAAAAAAACAAAAAAAAAACCAATTGAATAGGCCTACCATCAAAAAATGGGAAAGGTTGGGATGGGGGCTGTGGTGTGGAAGTTGTGTTGTGTGTGTGTGTTGTGTTGTAGTGTTGTGTGTTGGCAGTGTGGGGGTGAGTTTGCCGGGCGGTTGCGTGTTGGCGTGGGGCCGTTTTGGCCGTTTTTAGTTTTTGGCTGTGGGCTGTGTGTGTTGTTGGCGTGCGTTGGGTTGGCGTTGTTGTGGGTGTGCGTGGGGGTAGTTTGAGTGCGTGCCGTTTCGGGCGTTTTGCAGTTGGGCGGTGCATTTCCATGCCTTTTGGCGTTTGGCGTGGTTTGTGGGCCGTGGTGTGTGGTTGAATTGGTGTTGGTGGTTCCCAAAAAACTAGTGTGTGTGTGTGCTGTTTGTTTGGGATGTTGCGGTTGTTGTGTAAATTTGTGTTTGTGTTTGTGTTTGTGTTGTTGTGTTGTGTTGTGTTGTGTTTTGGCCGCAGGTGTGGTGTGGTGTGTTTTGTGCAAATGTTGTGGTGTGTGTAAGGGCAAGTGGGAATACCTGGGGGCCTGGGCTATCCAAGTTTGGGTTCGCCCCATTTTTTTTTCTTTTAAAAGGAAGGGCCTTTCTTTTTTCACAACAGTTGACCCACCCAGGTTGATTTTTCCCCACCGTGTTTCCAAAAAAATCCCCCAAACTATGTTTCCCCCCAACTTGGGTTTCCATTCCCTCTTATAAGCTGAATAAGGCGAGGGGGGAAAAAAAAAAAATCAGTTAAGTTTAAGGCTTGAACCAGATTTGGATTCCATGTACAAAATGTCTCCAAAAAAAACAAAAATGGACAAAAAAACTAAAAATCACCTAATCATTTTAAAAGAGGGGGCAAGCCAATCAGGTCAATTGAACAGGTTGGGGGGGGACAAATTCTTTACATGGGACCGGTTCAATGACAGTTTATTTCCTTTAGAAAAAAAAAAAAAAAACCCCCCAAAGGGGAAAGGGGGCTGGACCTTTAATTTCGTTGGGTGGGTTTTTTTCCAGAAACGAAGGATGTCTAAAGTTATTCGTTTCCCAGGGGGGTTTTTTTTTCCACGGTCTATTGGGGGATTGATAAACATATGGGGGGGGGGGGAACTGGCCCCTTATTTTCGGGTTCGCCATCCAAAACTAGTTCCCACACAAAAGTTTAGAGTTTTAATTTCCAAAGGGATTTGCGGGCTTTCTATTAAGTGGGACAAACTTTGGATATCCCAGTTAAAATAAAAAAAAAAAATAACATGGTTTTTTTTTTTATTCGGGATAAAAAAAAAAACCCCTTGGTTTTGTAAAAAAAATTGAGGTCCTGCATACCTGAATTAAAACAAAAAAAAAACTTTGAGGGGATTTTAGGGGGGGGGACTTTCTCCTCCTTATTCTTAATTTAATCGGGGTTTTCAAATCCTGAAACCTAATGGGCTTTATTTTGCCCAGCTGGTTCTCCAGATTAAGGGAAGGTAAGGGCCTTTGTTGAAAATCCTTAGTTCTGTAAGAAAAAAAAAAAGGGGAAAGGGAAAAAACCCCATAATATGCTTTAAAAGCCTTCCACGTTACGTTCTGGGCCCGATGGCTCCCTCACATTTTCTCAAAAAAAAAAAGACCCAACTAAGGTATTGATGTTTTTCCGGGCTAACACAAACCACATTTGCAAAACAAAATTTGCATGCACGCCATAAAAAGCCTATTGCCACAGGACACGGGTTGATAGCCCCCAAAAACATTTCATTTTTCGTTTTCCGAACAGGGCTCAATTATAGTAAACTAAGTTCGTTCAGGGAAAAGGAGTTTTTTTTTTCAAATTCTCAGGTTCAAAACCCCACCGAAATTTCCAGGGGGGGGACACCCAAAAAAAAAAACTTAGGGGCCGTCGCCGGGCCTCACTACAGATCGTGTTTAGGGGACCTTTCATACTCAAAAACGATTGTAGAGGCCCACGGGGCAGGGGTAGAATATGAAAGAAAATTTGTGCAGGGGGGACACGTTGGTGTGTGTGACAGGTGGTGTGTGTTGACAAGTGTGTGTGTATTTGTGTTGGGTTGTTTGGTTGCATGTGTGTGTGTGTTTGCGCCCAACGCACGGCGCAAACGTGATGCGTTTTTGGTGTAAAAACCCCTTACCCACCCCCCCACAAACACCACCACCAACCTCAGTGGGCCAAAAGACCCCCCACCCAAACCCACAACAAGGAAACCAACAACACTTCACCCCCAACCAACACACCACACCCCAAACACAATCACCCACACACCACACAAACACGTTACCCACAAACACCACGGTGGCGGGCCGCCGGGCCCGCGCCGCCCAACCCACCCCCACACCGCCCTCAACGGGGTCAAATTTGTTTAGCGCCCACACGGCACAACAACGGCGCACCTACGCGCACATAGGCGGGGCCCCACACGTGCACAACCGGCCATTCGTTGCACGCCACCACCGCAATTTTCACATGACACACACCTCGGCACCAAACCAAAACGCCCCCCCCACACAACGCACACCCAAACCACCACCGGCAAAACGGCACCCGGCAACAACGGGCCCACGCCCACCACAACATTTACATTACAAACCCCACCGCAACACCCCGCACGCCAACACCACACCCCCAACCAAGCACGCACCAACCACCCCCGACCCGCCACACGCAAAAGGATGGCTTGATGAAAAAAAAAAAAAAAAAAGAGAAAAAAAAAAAAAAAAAAAAAAAAAGCATCTCTGTCCTGTTTTTGCTAATTTGCTCAATCTCCATATTCTTATAAAAATAAAAATTGGCTTGCTGGGGGGGGGGGGACTTGGGACTTGACTGGGACCTTTTTTGGACCCCCCACACACAACCAATACACCACAAAACCCCCTCCCCCCCCAAAACTATTTCCCAGGGGTTCAAAAGACGGTAAGCAAAGGATGTCCACAAATCTGAAAAACCCAAAATGTTACAGAGGGGAAGGAGGTAGGGCGGAAAAGAAAAAAAGGGGGTTTACATGGAAAAATCAATCATTCCCAATACGGCGTCCAAAATAATGGACCCCGGGCCCGCTGGGGACAAAAATCTTGGAAGCTCCAGTTGGCTTTTGGTTCACTGCTTTTGGGGTGGTGACATTTAAGGGCCTGTAGGAAAACAAGGGCCAAAAATTAGTAAATTCTAGAGCTTTTGGTTTATCTTATTTTAAAACCATTTTGATCTATTTTCTTAAACAGTTACTGGGATAAAAATCGGTTTTTTAACAGGTTTTAGTTTTTTTACTGGGATTAATTCTCCACTCAGTAAAATTTTTGCGGATTTTACTGGCTTCTTAAACTTGGGAGGGGGGGGGGGGGGGGGGGGGGGGATGGGGGGGGGGCTTTTTCCGCTGGCTTGGGAGTTGTAGTTGCAAAGGCCAAAAAAACGGGGGGGGATTGGTTGGGCCTTCTGCGGGGACCCCTGATCCCCAAATTGGGGCCAAACTCCTCGGGGGCGCGACAAAATTCCTTGGCCGAGCCCAGGCCGAAGAGCGACGGAGGAGAAGAAGTGGGGGGATGGACCCCCCCTTGGGGCAAAGGGGCTTCTTTCCCCAAACTAAACTATAAACTCAAAAAAAAAAAATTTTTTAGAGGCCCAAGCCCGGGGGACGCAGGGTGAGACAAAATAAAAAACCGAGAGAAAAAGCCCAAACAAGCTTGTTCCTCCTCTTTGGCTATCTGGGGCCAGCATTGGTTTCGGGAAAACAAAAGGAAAAAAAAAAAAAACCGACAGGGGGGGGAACAAGGGCAAACAAAAAAAAAAACAATTTTTTCTTCAGGGTTTGTGTTTTTCTCTATTGGGGGGAGTCTTGGGCAAACCGGGAACGGAAAAAACCCCAACCTTTTTTTTAGGGCAAGAGGTGGAATGCGGCTCTTGGTGGGGTGGGGGGAAAAGATGGGTTTCAGCAAGTTTACTGACCCAAAAAAAAAAAAACAGGGGGGGGGGATAAAAACAAAAACCTCCTTCGCCCAAATTAACCCTTTATCTGATGCCCCACTTAAAAAATGGGCTGCCCTTTCCGCAAGATGTTGAAAAATTGGCCTTGGCCAGTACTGGAAACCAAGCAAGGAAACCCCAACTCTCACTGTCCAAAGTTTGGCGTTAATTAAAAAACCTTAAGGCTTGCAAAGAGGCCTTATATTGTTCCCAACTGGGCCAAAAAAGGGTCTTTACCAACACTACTGGTTCTGTTTGGGTTGGTTTCTTGTTGTGGGCAGGGCACCCGCTTTTCTACCTGACATGGGAAAATTCACTTTGTTGGTAAGTTAACGTTCATGCTTGCCACTTTTTTTTTTTTACTGCATTTGGAAATGTTCCATTGAAAATTGAAAACTAAACAAACGGGAGTTGTTGTGCGAAAAACGTTGTTGCCCACAAGCATTGTGTGTAAGCACGTAAAAGACGGGGTGTGTTGTGTGGAGCGTTCGCTTATGGTGTGTAGTGCCCCGCGTTGTTGCATTTGATATGGTGTGGGTTGGGAGGTCAGTTCCCCCAAGTGTTGTTTGGTGTGTGTGTTAGTGGTGTGTGTACATTAATGTGTTTTGGAAAATGGGTGTGTGTTTGGTTGTGCCGTGCAGTATATGTGTGTTCCCAAATGTGCAAAGAAGAAGAAGTTGAAGTGTATGTGTGGGTGTCTCCCGCCTGGGGTGTGTTGCAACGGGGTGGGTGTTGTGCGTGAAGATTATCCCGTGTGTGTGGGGTTGTGTGGTGGATGAATGTTGGGTCCCAAAAAAATGGGTGGCTTGTAGTGTGTGGGGCCCATTGTGTCAAAAAAAATGGTTTTTGTTTTGAGAGAAAGAAAAAAAAAAAACCCACCGCCAAAAAAAAAAAGCCATCCGGGTTTATCCCCACGGGCCCACCCACCTTTTCGTGGGACCCCCCCCCACTTGCGGTCGGTCAATTTCAAATCCCCCCCCCCCCCCCAAAAAAAAAAAAAACAAAAAACCCCAATTTACAGGGCTTACTTTTCAAAAATTCAATGGAGGTTTTTGTTTTTTTCCAAAATGGACAAACGAGGCTGTTATCGTTGCAAAACACCTCCAACATAACGTAAATTGGGCCCTTTTGTGTTGTGTGTGTGTGTTGGTTGGTGTTGTGTGTGTGTGTGTTGGTTGTTGTGTTGTTGTTGTGTTGTTGTGTTGGTTTTGTGTTGTTTTTGTTGTGTGTGTGTGTTTTTTGTGTGTTTTGGCACCGTGCGGCGCGCGGAGGTTGGTGTGGTTTGTGTGAGGAGGAGAAGCCACTGAGGGACCCACCACTACCCCCCAATTTAGAACCAAAAGCCACAGGGGCCCAAGGGCAAGAAACCAGGGGGCCACTGAGAGAAAGGACGGGGGCAGGGGGTGACAAGAAGGGGAAAGGAATGCCACAGAAAACAATGGTGAACAGAGACAAAAGAAAAAACCCAGGGGAAGGGGAAAGTTTATTGGCTGTTTCTTACGTTTTTAAAAAGCCTTGGGATTGTCGCCCAAAATTTCCCAGGTGGGGCCAAAAAATGAGCCAACTCCTTACAGTTACCGGAGAAATTCAGGCGTACATTTTCAAAAACGTCATGTTGTGGAAAAAAAAAAAAAAAAAAAAAACCACTATGGCCTTTCGCCACTAGGGGGCCGTTTGGTCCATTGGTCTCTAAATTTTGACTTGGGGCCCAGCAACAACCAAAAAAACAACCATTTGATAGGGGGACAAAACCTTCCCCCAAAAACGCCACAAAAAAGTCCTCAAAATTTCCCCTTCGACCAAGGAGAGGGATATCTGTGACCTTGGGTAAAAAGGGGCATCTCCAACCCATAAATTAAAAAAATTTTCTAGCTCAGCCTACGGAATAGCAGCTGCCCACTCTCCTTATTATGGCAAAACCCCCAATTTGTCGGGAACAACTTATTATTATAAAACAACAAACATTGAATCAAAGGCGCCATTTGAGTTGCTTAAAAAGCAAAGAATTATGGCGCTATACAAAGCATTATGGTATTATTATTTCATTATCAAATAATCCAAATGAAATCGGTCAATCAAATTCATTTAGTGGTCCCCAAATAGAAAATTGCCTTCCGCTCGCATTTGCCACAATAAAAAAAAAGAACAGGAAAAACCAATTTCCTTTTGGGGCATGGGTCTGTTGCTTTCATAAGCATACGAGGATCCATTTTATAGAAAAAACAAATGGCAACACGTAAAGATTCAGGGGAAAAAAAAAACAAAAATGGAAACAAGTTTTATTAATGACAACCCACCCCACACTTCCACCAACAACCACACACCACAAACCACGGCGCGCCGCACACCAAACACCAACCCCACACACGGCCCACCACCCACACACCCAACCAACCATTACAAAAACACACACACGGGCGCTGCGCCACCGCCACGGGGCCACGGCCGCCAACAACGCCCACGCAACGCACACCGGCCCACAAACCCCACACACCAACACCACACAACACCCACACCACACACACAAACACAAACCACCACACCAACGAGGGGCAGGATGTAAAAAAAAAAAAAGCCTGTTAGCTTAATTCTTTAACCTCAATAAAGATTCATTTTGGGACTTGACTTGGGGGGAACTTGACCCACAACCCAATCTCCTCTCTTCTCTTCCCCCCACCCTCCCCTCTCTCCTCTCTCTTCTCCTCTTTCTCCTCTCTCTCTCTTTCCTCTCTCCCCCTGTTCCTATTACGCTGTCCTGTCTTTTAGCTGGTCGTCAAATGGGCTGCCCCACAAGGGGCTAAAGGAAAAAAAAGGGCCGGGGTCACGGCGTTCATTCAGCTATTCATGAACAAACAAAAAACCGTTCAAAAGCCTCCAAGGAAGCCGAAAAGGGGGGACGGAAAGCAGCACCCTTAGGTGGTCCACGGGCTCGCATCACGGGGTTTTTATTTGCTGTTCAAAAGGTCAATTTCATAAAAAGGTTTCTGTGGGCCCTGCCCTCGTCGGGGGCCCTCAACGGCAAAAAAACTGCCCTATGCGCAAAGCAGAAGGGCCAGGCAGGATGGCCTTTCCGACTTTTTCAATCGAGGTATAGCTTCTTGCAAAAAGCCACCCACCCCTTCCTGCCCCCACATAACGCTTCATGTGTTGGGGGCTGGGGACAGGGGATTTAAAAACTTTAAAAAAGTGTCGGTTTTTAAAACAACTTCTCTCAATGGGCCACGCGATTTTAAAGGGCTTGCGCCGCATCAGCAATCCAAGTATAAAAAGGGTTCTTGGGGGTTGAAGTTCACAATAACCAAATTTTCGTAAAAAAACAAAAAAAAAAAAAAAAAAAAAACTTGTTTCACGGTTGTCCTGAGGACTTGCGGTTCAAGATTCTGGAATGGGTTTTATTTGAGGAGTGGAAAGTTAAAGGGCATTGGGGGAGATTGACAAAAGGGTCAAGCGCGGCGAGGCGGGGAAAAAAACGGTTTTATTTGACCTGGTGAGGCTACCGCATCGATGTTCCCACGCGTCGTCTGTATGAGGGGCGGTTTAAGTCTGCCCTTATGATAGGGTTTCAGAATGTCTTCCAGAGAAGAAGTGAACTTTTTTGAATGCTTAAATTTTCACTTTGGCGCATTACCCTACCTCACCACATGGCATAATGGCATAAATAATATTGTTGCGCGCACATTCGCCAAAACCACGGCCACCGCCACTGCACCGCCACACATTACACACCACAAAAAATGTCGGGGTGGGGTCTTGAGTGTCAAAAAAAAAAAAAACCGCGGCACGGTCTCCTAGAAAATTTTCATGGGTTCCCCAGGTCACAGGGGCCAGAGGGGTTTGTTCCGTTAGAGACCAACTTGTAGGTCCTACTGCATGTCACTTGCCTTTCGGCCGGTTATGCCAAACAAAAATTTTTTCCGAGGGTCTCTGGGTTTCACTTTAAAAAGGAAAACCTGAGTCGGGGGCAAAAAACCAAAATGGGGCGGGGGGGTTGTTGTTTTTCGTTTGGTTTGTATTCTTCGGTATATTTCTTAGTATGCTCTCGGGCTACTTTCTCCCAAGGGAGCCGCGTCGCCGCAGTGCAAGCGGCTCTAACCCCAATTTTTTAAAAAAAAAAAAAGGAGTTTTTGTTTTTGGGGTGCACCAATGTGGCCAATTACCAGGCCGCGGGAAATTTTCCCCTGCTCCGTTCTTACCGGGGACTTTCAACTGCCGGTGTGGGGACTTTTAAGTTGGCGCAAAAGGGGCGGCCCCCCACTGCTTTGTCAGATTTAAGCTTTTTAAGTTTTCCCCCAATCCGAAAAGGGGGGACCTCGGGACGGGTCAGTTTTGTATGGAAAGAAAGGGACGAGGGGCCGGGGATTCGGGGAAACTTAGGGGTTCACTTCACCGCTGCAAAAGGGGGTCCCCAACGGCAATGCGTTTGGCAGGGGCGAAACGTCTTAAAAAACCACTCTTAAAAAAACCAACTTGCTGGGCCACCCTTGTCTCCATTGTTTTGTTTTTTGGCCTTTTGTGTGTTCCAAAAAAAATTAGGCATCCCCCACACCCCCCTTCCTACCTTCGCCCCCTGCTCCCTCGACTTTCAGTGAAAAACAAAAAAAAACCTTGTTTGGGATGCCAACCAGCGGAAGGGGGTGGGGGGGGTCGGGTCCCCCCGTGTTAGAGGAGCCCCGTATTGTCACCGCGCAAACGAGCCCCTATAACCCCCTGGACTGCCCACCAAAACGTAATCCATGTCAACTTGGGGGGACCTGACAACATCCATGATTTATGTTTCCACCGGATTAAGAGGGAAAAAATAAGCTTGATTACGGCTGGCTTTTGACTAACAACAGTCAAGAAGAGTTAATTACCCCAGCAACCACCTTGGCCAGGATTGGCTTCTAATCAGTTGTTTCTTTTTTGGTGGCCATTGATTTGACCCAAAGTATGTTTTTCTTTAATTTTCTCTGGGGCAAGTCAAAGGCGTTAAAATTCGAAAAAAAAAAAAAAAAAAAACAAGGAAAGGAACACAAAAGGAAAAATAACGACTAAAAAAAAAAAAAAATTAGGAAAGGAAGGGAAAAAAAAAAAAAAAAAAAAACACTAACCGTAAAACCCCCATAAATCACAAAGTAAAAAAACCACGTTAAGCTACTAAACAAAAAAAAAAAAAAAAACTACAGGTGTTTTCTTTTGGGGAAAACCATGTGCATTATGGTTTTTTTCAAAAATGGGCAATTTGTGTCTAATTAGATTTTTTCAAATTTTTTGATTCGGGTTGGTTATGTTTGTGTGGGGGTGGGTGTGTGCATTGTTTAGGATGTGTATGGTCTGTTCTTAAAAAGGGGGTTCAGGCACAAAACGTCTCTTAACTTCGTCGACCGTACGATTACGATTTCGATCAAGTGAGGGGTATCCAAGAAAAAAACAAAAATTGTGATTCGGCGCTTTCGAGATTATTTTGATCGGGGAAACGTTATCGCTGACAGTCGTTTGGGAATTTTAGCCTGGGGAAACGGTGGCCTGGCCCATAAAGAGGTATTATATAACTGCCCTGCCAATGTTTCTTCTATGGATGCCGGTTTGTTGAAAATGCTCGCATAAATGAAAAAAATGGGTCACAGCCCAATTGTAAGCAAATGGGTTTCATGTAAATTTCCCATGCCTGTTTGGAAAAAAAAAAAAAAACCCTTGATGATTTGGAATTGATTGAATTTTAATTTAAAAGTTCTGTTTCACGCACCAATGGTGATATTTAGACTTAAAAAAAAAAAACAAAAAAAAACAAAAAAACAAAAAAAAAAAATTTATTTTAGAAGGTTGTTGTTTGGGGCGGGGCGCGCCGCGCGTGTGTGAAAAAAATGTGTGTGTTTTCTGTGCGCGCGGCGGTTGTGTGTGTGTGGGTGTGTGTGTGGTGATAATGTGTTGGCGTGGTGTATGGGAGGTAAAGTGTAAAAACTATGCATAAAGATTTTAAAAAAAACTGGTCTGTTAATGAAAAAAAAAATTAAATAATTAATAATTTATTTTTTTTAAAAAACGTGGGAAAAGGGGAAAAAAAAAAAAACTAAATTAAAAGTTAAAATTAAACTTTCAGAGGCTGTATGGTAATTCTTGCCTCAATTTTTTCCCAGGAGGCTGGGGAACAGGGGACTGGGGGCAAATTTGGATCAATTTTCATGGGACTGTAAAAAAAAAAAATAAACTACTTTGACTTTATAATTTCCCAAGGCTGATTCGCTTAAAAAAAAAACGTTAACAAAATGCTCATCTTCATGGTCAGAGAATAAAAAAAAAAACACGCCAAATAGGGGGTCTTGGGGGGAAAATAATTATAGGCGGACACTAGTTCCTTCGATGGGAAAACCCCCCAGTTTACCACTTTGAGTGAAAATGGAAAAAAAAAGAAAAAGGTCAAAGGGGGGACACTACAGAAATTCGACCTGCGAAAGGAAAAAAAGTCTAGGATGGTTTTGGATGTTTGCTTTTTAACTGTAAAGCTGTTGAGGATAAAGGGTGAGTTCGGACAGGGATAAAGGAAATCAGTGGAGGGAGGGAAAAAAGGGGGGATGGGTGTGTTGTGTGGGGGGGAGGTGGGGGGTGAGAGTAAAACGTTGTGCGGTGGGTGGCGAATTTGGTGAGTGGAGACTGGAGCCACAAAATATAAGGCCTTGAAGCTTATTGTGGGGAATGGACCACAAAGACGTGGAAAACGGGATGTTTGCCGCTTCTTCCCCATAGGTCAGCCCCACAAATTCTTGACCACCTAAGGGGCCGCCTGATGGCTATTAGGCTGAATGAGTTTCTAGGAAGTCAGTTAACTCTTAACTAAAAAAATTGTTTGAAAGTTACTATTGTGAATGCACTTGTTGCTTGAGACGTTTTTCATGGTGGCGTCCGATTTATTCAGGGGGACAACATGCGTGGACCTAGTCAAGAGGAATGGAGAGAGAAAAAATAGTTTAACAGGACAAATGGACATTTATTGGAGGACTTTGATCTAGATGTGGTTCCCTAAGGTATCCAAGGGTTCAAGGTCGAAATACTTGAATGAGTTTTTTTTTAAGACCTTCTGCTGTCCAGCTGTCATTGATGTTTCTTTTTAATGGGGGGGGTGGGGGGTACGGGGGGGGGGGGGGGGGAGGGGGTTGGTGGTGTAACGGGGGGGGGGGTAGGAGGGGGTTCGGTAGAAAGTGAGTGAGAGTTTCTTAAGTCCTCCTTTTATGTCCAGCAAAACATTCCAGACCAGTTGGCTGTTATGACTGTTGTCACTAGGCTACTTCTCTTTCTCTGCTGCAGTGCTTTCCTAGCACCCCCCCCCACCCCACAACCCCACCCACCCTTTGTTGCAGCATTGCCCGTTGTATCATTTTGATTAAGTGGTAAGAAAAAAAGGACAACATGGCGTTCTACCTAGCTTAAGAAATATTGCAAAACAAAATGCAAGAGTACACCACCATACAAATGTACGTCCCTACAACAAAAACAACAAAAAGAAGGAAGAGAGGAACACATCATTGACATCCTAAAACGTGTTCTGCTGTTGATCCTTTTGAAAATGTTATTATTAAAGTTGATGACTCACTGCAATTTGTTTTGGGGACGCAACACTCCAGCCCCCCCCCCCCCCCCCCACACACACACCACACACACACAGTGCGACACATTGAAAAACGAAACAAAAACAAGACTTATTTTAATCATCTATGTTGAAGTTTGGTTTCTGAAACTGTTGAGCTCAGTCATTTGTTTGCGGGATGGCGAAAGTACTTTTTACGATAAACATAAAAAACAATGTTTAAGTTTCTTTACAGTTGCTTAATTGATGGGCCTTTGTTTCCTCAACCCGCGATTCCGCTCTTCTAAACTTGCCACCTAGATTCTAAGCCCTATAAGGTTCAATAGATCACGGACACACAAGACACTTTGAAGAAAGGAAGAAAGCAAAAAGAAGAAAAACTAAAAGACCAACCTCAATCCCTGCCGCTGATTGAAAATGCTGACGCAACGTATTTCACTCGTCTCAAGGCTGAGCTCTGTTGTCTGAGCCGGGTCGATTTAATTGCAATCCTCTTTTTTCTTTTTTTTGTTTTTCCCCCCTTTACTCGGGGCTCTGAATATTTCAGGTCCTCGTCGGTCTACCTCTGATGGGCGCCGTCTGGCAGCTAACCAGGAGCCTCTGGAAGACAGCCTGGATAAGACGGACCCCTGTCTGGCACGCGAGCACCAAGGAAACACTGATTGTCTTGTAAGGAACCGCAAAAGGCAGGCCGGGTTTTTTCTTTCCTGTTTTTCTGTTGTGTTCGATCTGATTTAACAACCACCCCCACCCACACATACGTGCAACTTTCGACTTATCTCCAGTTGACCTTTTCTTTCTTGTTACTTCTTTTCATTAAAATTGAGAATTTAAAATGTTTTGGGTAAAATACAGGCTTCGAGGCATTTAGGTAAGCTTTCCCGAAATCTTTTAACAGTTCGTGGGCTTGGGTATTTTCAAATCTGTTTGCATGTATCTTTACCTTTTTTCTGTCTTTCTCACTCCATTCCGCATTAGACGATTTTGCAGAAGGCAGAAGGTCCCGCACATTTTTGTTTTTGAAAACCAGACTTGATCTGGTGAATAGCAGTGCCATTCTTATTCTTCTTCAATCGCTCAAAAACAAAAAAGACAGTTTCCTGTCAATTAATGAGGGTAGATACGTCATTCTGCCGTTATGCACCTAATTAAGAAATAGGCCCAGCAAATCCTACTTCGGCTGGAGGAAATCTTTTTTGAAAATAGTTTCGTGAAAAATGGCAGAAGAATGGACCAGTAAGCCGAAAGATAGTAGATGACACCAAAGAAAGGGAAAAGGCAGAGTCAAAGAGAGTGTGACAGATAAGAGGAAGTTACAAGCACATAAACGTCCAGAAGGTGTGGGGAACTATTTGTGCATAAGATCCCCCGGTATCCCCACGGGGGTTTGCAGTGCCATTCACAAACCATTAAGTTTTGGCCGTTGATCCAGTATTTGTTTGTCAAATTGTGTGTTTATGGTTGTTCCGCTCTATTTCAACAAATAATGCAGATGCTTGTTCTTAGTCGACTGAACCGATCATTCGAGCTGGTGTAAGGTTGTACATTAAAGACCCCCCACGTCACGTGTCACATTCCCTCCTTATGCTAGGAAGATTTATAAATCAGATTTCTTACCAGCTATAAGAGAGGGGGAAAACACGTCGGGACACGTGACGTGGTGGGTCTTTATGTGGGCAATTCTCTAGTTCAGAACTACCAAATGAGGTCAAACGGTTGGCTTTGAAATATAGAACCCTTCATCATCAATCCTCTTTCTTTTATTTCGGTCTTTCCTTCTTTCTTTCTTTGTTTACTTCTTTCTTTCTTTCTGTTCGACTTTTCGTCGTTGGTCAAATATTTATGCGGGTCGGTCACGAACATGCGTTTCTTACGAAATCACAGTGTTCTTTAGCGTGTGTTTTTGCTGACCTGAAACTTGGGGGAAGATTGCATTATTTCTCCTTCTACAATTGTTTCTTTAGCTGTTAAGGTGCTCTCATTCTGGTTTAGTGGGTTTGTTTCTTCTTCTCCTTCTTCTTCAGCGGTCGATGTAGCTGGCAGCGTCAGACTTTCAAATTGGTCGCCATGACCCCGCGAACGGAACGCGGAAAACGAACCGCGAAGTCCACTGTCTTCTCCAGGTCGGTGCGGCTGCCCCAAAGCCCCCCCCCCCCCCCCCCCCCCCCTGGCCAGGTTTGGACGTCGTAGAGCATCAGGTGTTGGACAGTGGTTGTAGTATGTGTTCAGGGGTTCTGGGATTCCTGAACCACATGGACATTGTCTTTTCTTTGTCTTTTCCACGGAGGAGGTTTATATCGTTGTATTTGTCGGTTTGTCTGTTAGTCTGTTTATTGTCTCTCTGTCTGATTGAATCTAAACAAAACCGTTTTAGAAGCAAGGGACTCCCCGTGTGGATACCTGGGGGTCTTTCGTTTAAAAATAGCCCCCCCCACCCCCCCCCCCACCTTCTTGAAGTTCTGTGCTCCGTGCGTCATTCTAAAATTGATGTAATTTATATTTTTATGTCACATTTTGCAAGTTCTATGGGTTTGATGATACTGGCCGCCCCTCATTTTTCTAAAAAAAACATAATTTGCAAGTCGCTGACTCGCATCCTGCGGTTTTAAGCTTCGACGCCATGCCGCCATGGCTGCTATGGTTTTGACCGTGTACGTAGAGGCAATTAACTCTAATTTTCACGAAGTGCTCTCCCTTAGTTTGTTTTTTCTTCCGAAAATCGTCTATTAGGCAAGATCACCGCCATACACCATAAGATTACTCTCCTGAATTATTTCCGAACAATTCATATTTAGCTATTTGCGTAACCAGCATACGTAATATCAAAACCGATTTTTTTTATTTTTCAAATAGGATTGGAACATGATGGCATAGAAAGTTTACATGATTGCTAGTACTAGTCAAATCTCAGTAGACAGCGTTGTCACAAATTATGATATGTAGCAGAATGAAGGAAGCAGCTCTAGAGCTTCAATAGCGTCGATTTACAACTGATATGGGGATACTGTTATCTTTGCTTAGTTTATTTTTCTTATTCCAATTGTATTTTTCTGATAGCTATTCAAGTACATTCATAATGCAGCCTTATGTTTGTAACTGAAACGTTTTTGAGTGCGCTTATAAGCTTTATAGCTTGTTGTGCTCATGCAATAATTTGTGTACACTGCAATGTACTATTTGTTTAAACAAAAAATATGGAGAGTGTATCCGTATTACAGTCTCACAGTCTCACAGAGACAGACACACGGTGCGTGTGTGCAGAGACTGATAAGGAAAGGGGAGGGCCGACTATCTGTCGGAGTCTTCTGCTTTACTGATTTTCCTCCCTAAAACTGATTTATTTCAATGATTACATCAATAATTTGGTTCTCCTCAGTTTCTCTGACTTCATTTGTTTGTTCAACTGCACAGGAGCATGCTCGGTGGCTTATTTGTCTTCTTTTATTTTCCTTCCTTCTTTTTCTTCAAACTGGTGGGAGCCAAATGCATTGGTCCTGGTGGTAAGGTTTTTGAAACAAGAGCGGTATTTTCACGTTGTTGTTTTTTAAGCCCCAGTTTGCGGTTGTTTGCGTCGCTTTGTTTGTTCCCTTTGTCTGTCCCAAGAACTATCTCGTGAAGTACCGCAAACAAATTTATTTAGGTAATATATTAGTCATACTTATCGAGTACATGACTGTCAAAAGTCAAAGTCAAAGTCAAAAATACTTCATTATCACGTTAGGTGAAATTACAGTGTGATCTCGTACAAGCGCAATACAAGCAAGGAAACACATTTGCATGCATTAAAAAATGGAAACAAAACTAAGGAAAAATGGACACCAAATCATGCTTCGCAAGACGTTCTCCCTGTGGGTGGGGAAATAAGACCTCAGTAAAGGCTACCGACAAGGAGGACAGACTATTGATACAAAAAACCACTTTACACTTGACTAAAATTACCTATATTTTAAATGTAAAATTCACTGTATGTCTATGGGTTTATGTGTTTGTCAGGGCCGAACCAACGCACCAAGCAGGCTTCTTCCTCCTCTTCTTGTTTTTCTCGAAAGTCTCCGACGGACACTCCAGCATCCAGAGTGAAGGAAGCTGTACGTTGCAGGTCCCCAAGGGGTGCCATTGCTTCTGAGGGTTGGGACAGTATCTGGCCAGGTGGTGTCTCTCAACTGATTGAAGAGTGACAAGGACCGTAAAAGATGTTCGCTTGTTTGTTTTTCAGCACCACAATTAGGACATTTTGTTTTTCTTTTCTGATTGATCAATACAGAGTTTGGTGAACATGTGGTGGTTTCGACAATTGTGTCCTGTTCTGAGTCTGTTAAGATGCATACCTGCTCATGACCAGATATAAGGTAGTACTGGGGTTCTCTTGCTGATGTTGTTGAGTCCACGTCCACTGTTGCTTGCCCTTGATGATGGTCTTGACCTCCGAGAAGCTGGTAGAGCTGTCAAGCTGCTCTTTTCTGGTGCAGTTTTTAGTCAGGTAATCGGCCGTGTCGTTTCCATGCACACTGCAGTGCGAATGAATTCACTACAGGATTACTGTACGGTTTCTGCTGAGGCGAGAGAATTAAGACAGATAGTTCAATTCTGCACTTCTGTCATGTTGTAAGGCCTGCAAAACAGACAGGGTGTCAGTGAGGAAGACGACATTGTGGGACGTTTAGAGGCTGTCCGCAAAGTGGGCTGCTGTAGTTTTCAATGCCTCTACCTCTGCCTAATAGCTTGTTGAGTAGAGGCCAGTGGCGAGGCAAAGTCTGTCTTCTCTGCCTTCTGGGTACTGTACGTAGATTCTGGATCCACCATTTCGCACTGCATCTTCTGCAGAGACGTATGTGACCCAGTAAGCAGGCAAAGCGCAAGTAGTCTGCGCACCGCTAGTCTAAAGCGTTTCACAAGAGGGTTGGGTTATGATCAGATAAAGAGAGCTGGACTCTGTTTTTTTGTTGTTTTTGTGCTCTAAACACACCCTCAAATGGTTTGAGTTAAAGGGTTAATCTCCCCACGCTCACCCTCTCTCTCTCTCTCTCTCTCTCTTCCAGCTCTCTTTCTCCTTCTCCCTCTCATCTCTCCCTCCTACTCTCCTCTCCATCTCTCTCTCTCTCCTCTCTCTCTCTCTCTCTGTCCGTCTCGTCGGTAAAGGTAAAATGATGCCCACCACCACCCCCCCCCCCCCCCTATCTGGATATGTGTTGTTGTTTTTTTTTCTTCATCTTCCTGCCCCTACTTTCTTCGCCAACTTCTCAGCTTTTCTTCGTTGTCTTGACCCACTTCAATAATGCACAGACAAAACAACCCCTAGACAATAAAATGCCCATGAGTCCTTTGGGGTTTGTTCTGGGCAGCTTTGATTGAATCGCTGCACGCAACGGCAACACCTTTTACTAGTTTACTATCCCCCAAGAAAAAACCACAACTAGCTTCCGGTATATTTTGAATGCCTACGTGGTTAAGTGTGCTGTGCCAATGTTCGAGCCAATACGTGCTCTCTCTCTCTCCTCTCTTCCTCTTCACTCCAGTCTCTCTCTCTCTTCCCCCGCTCCGTTCTCTCCTCCCCCCCTCCCCCCCTGTCTCTCCTCCCTCTCCTGTGTCTCCTCTATCTCTCTCTCTCTCTCTCGCTTTAACGTACGCCTAATGATCTAGTATATGGCGGGGGAGATTCCCAATTTATATTAATTCTGCTGTTCAGTGTATTCGCTATTGGTTAAAATTATTGCAAATGGATGATCATCGTTTTCCTCGAATGACTTATAAAACGTTGTACTATCTGGATGACAGGGGTAAGAAAAACCTGGGTCTCAGATGTACGTACTTGTTTATGTGAATATGGGTTTTGCTGTGGTGGTGGTTAAACCAGGGAATCAGAAATTGGTTTTTATTGTTTGTTTTTGTTTTTGTTTTTTTTTGTTATCTGTTGATGAATAACTGATTGTAAAGCACTTTGTGGCTCATTAATTTTGAGGTAAAGCACTATATAAAAATGTACTATTATTATAATTATTATTATATTCATTACACGTCCTTTCAACAACGTTTCAATTGATTGTAATTGGCAGAGATGGCAGGATCATGTTCTAAATAGTGATAGATTTAATATGTACAGAACCTTTTGTGCATACTCATGAAGTAAACCCGTATCTTATACCTAGTATGGATAAACACCTGAAGCTTATAACCACTCGAGTTAGGTTGGGTATTTGAAAGTTAGCTGTGCATTGTTATCGTTATCGAGTGTCTACTAATGCTCAACTTATGTGTCCATTGTGTAAAGAATGCACTGAAGATGAATTGCATTTTGCGTTGCCCTGCATTACATGATGTCCGACAAAAATGTATCCCACAGAAATATATTCGTAATCCATGTGCGTTTAAGTTAACATTGTTGTTATCTTCAAAGAAAGAAAGTGATATTCGGAATCTGGCTCTTTTTAATGTATAAATGTTTCAAGTTTAGAGAAATTGCTATTTCATAGTCCTTCTTCTGCCATGTTCTGACTGGTATATTACGCTGTCATCTTGACTGAAGGGCATATGTTATATGTATCGACACTAGTATGCAAATGTGTGATTGAATTATTGATAGTTGATTTGTATTCTACTTATTTTTGATAGGATTGCTTAAGTTTATTATGGCCTGTTGATCCTTGTTTAGGTGCTCTTCCCTTTCATAAAGGGGGCCTTGGACTATTTGAATATAACTTAGTGCGCATTCGCATTCTCTCTCTGCTTTCTCATCTCTCGTTCTCGTGCCCATCATCTCTGCCTCCTCTCGTCTGGTCTCATCTTCTTCTCTCTCTCCGATTGCTGGTTCACAAATCTCGAGTTCTTCTTCTCGGTCTCGCTGCTCTCTCTTTCCCGTTCCTCTTGCATGTTTAAACAACTACACTACACACTCATCATTACATCAAACACACACAAACACACGCGCGCGGCGCGCGCGCACGTTCAGTGCAGACGTTGAGCAATACTAAACCACACACAGAGAGACGACTATTTCATTGCACACACACAACAGACGACACACACACATGCAACTACACTTCACATACGGACACAAGCACACACGCACGTCACGCAAGCATGACACAGCACACAGAGTCATGCAGCACTCACCACCCCGCGGCAGCACATAGCCAAGCCAACACATAACAGGCAGCTTGCACGAGCCCGCACGCGCATCGGTATAACTTTCATATTTCAGAGCACGCTGCCATCTGGAACTCGCGTCTGGCGCCCCGTAGGAGAACCTCTCGCAGTCTGGGTGAACGATTTAGTCTGAAAGATGGTTGAAAGCGTCATGAGTTGGGCGTAGCGAAGAAATAGGCGCTCTCTAAATATTGATATATTATTATGATGTATATTATATTTGGATGGTATTGCAACGCTAATCATGTTAAAGGATAATGAATGGACGCAGGTTCTTAAGAACACTGGTAGGAACTGACGCCGATGTATGTCAATGATGATAAATTGCTCGCTAGCGTTAAGATTACCCACGATATAAACGTGATTCCATATCATAATAATATTCGCCAACAACTTCCGGAGTCGTAATATTCGTTGCTTGCATGCTCTATGCGCTGTTATTAGATTGTGGGCCTACCTGGGTGCGCGATTTCTGATGGTCATGCAAATCCTGTGTCTAAGGGTTAAATGTCTGGCTATTCGTGGGCGGAGTGATCACTAAAAGCGAAAGAACATTGTCTTTTCCCCTAATCTGCATCATCGCAGGGATGCACGCATCGGCGAGACGGCAGTAATCTGGGTGCTCGGGCTCCGAGTTTGCCACTCTATATATTCAGGGTATCCTGCAGGCGTGGGGAGACGCAAAAAGGACGCGCCTTGACAGATGTTTGGAAGCGTAGAAAGGGCAAGGAAGCCAAACCTCTGTGACTGACCCTCGGCCTTGCGTTTGCGAAATAGTGTTAAAGGAATCTAGAGGCTCTAGGTCATCTTTTTTGGTTTAAATGATGTTTTATTTTTCAGGGTCAACAGTTAATGTACGCAAGTATTAAGGAAACGCTAGAACGCAACAACAAGCTTGAAAGCTTATATACTGTGCGCTAACTTTTACTATTCTATATACATTTTAGTGCATGGCTGGCTGATAAAGCTAACAAAAGGATGTTTAAAATATACAATTAGTACGAATCTTTTTTTGTGAGCAGTGGTGGCATGATTTATTGTCCTTTTGCCGGAATCTGCGATCGAGGGGGGGGGCAAAGAAGTCTTAATTGTTTCGGTTTTCCCCCCTTGTGCTATCCGCACAGGATGATAACTCGTAAGCCTGCTTGGACAGAATGCGCTTTCACATGTTTCTGTGTGGTGTGTGCACCATGTAGGGGAAGGCATCCGGCGTAATACATTATCGCCGACAGTGACTTTGCGCCTTAGGGCCCGTATGACCCTTGTTTTATTTATCACTTTCTATGGCACAGCGAGTAAAATTCCTACGGCTATGTGTCTGACAGATTGCTTAAGAAATTGACTTATGTTGATTATACTTCTGTGAACATAAGGTACAACTTTTTACTGCATTGTAATTTGGCTTCATAATATAATTTGACACTATTTGATTGTATAATCTCTGTGAACATGAGGTAGCAAGCTTGTGTTATATGAGGCTGGCATTGTGCATTGCTTCAAAATATAATTAGACTATTTGATTATACTTTCCTGTGAACATAAGGTAGGCAACATTTTAGTGTCTTGCTATTGTGCATTGCTGTTTCAAATATAATTGGACTTATTTGATTATTACGCTTTCTGTGAAACAAGTACATAACTTTTACCGGGCATTGTCGATTGGCTTCAAATTAAAAATTGATATTTGGATTATACTCTCTGTGAACATCAGGTATGCAAGCGTCTACTGTATTACGCATTGTCTTCATGAATGAAATATGACTATTTGATTGATGACTCTCTGTGAACATGAGGTAGGGCTAAACGTTCTTACCTGTATTACGCATTGCTTCAAATGAAATTGACTATTTGATTATACTTTCTGTGATTTTTTTAAATATTACCGTTAACTTCATGCATACATATAAGCATATTGTGCTTTCAATATTCACAGCATTCAAATATCTTTAATTGCTTCGTTCTTTTTAAACTTTAAAAAGAAAAATAAAAATAACCGTATTAACTTAGCATTAAATAGAATACACATGTTTGTGGGCTTTCGTGCTTTATGGCTTTAAGTCAATATAACTATTTTTCTCTAATAGATTCAGCGCGGGAAAATCTAATATTCTATGCCTAACGGCTGAGTACAAACTAAGTAACACAATCAAGGTAATTCGGATAAAGGTTAAGATGGCGACGCCCCCCCCCCCACCTTCCTCGGGCTATTTCCGCGGATTCTTTTCCATTTGTTCAGGTATGCTTTGCCTTCTTACTGCATATTGAGTTGCTTCATCGCTCCATTCGTTTGTGCTAATATTTAGACACTAATATTTGGGCATCGCTATTGAGTCATAATTCAACACATGCATTTCAATAATAGTGAAGAAGATAAAGGCAGACGGAAAAAGACGCAATGCAATTGCCTTTGAAAGACCCGTGGGAGAACAGTTGTCTTTTGCGGGATGAGACGTATAAAACGCGAGGGTCATCTCGTGTGGCTTGCACTTAGCAGGGCACTGTGGCACGAATAACGTTCGGTGGGAGGGATAATAATGCCATTGAAAAGCAGAGAAATCTTGCCATGTAGTTGGAATCATTTATTAAGATAGTATATTCCGAAGCGTTTTGGGCAAGAAAAAAAAAAGATTAATAGTGTGTTTTATCCTTCCTTCTTGTCCCTGGTGTGTAGAAACATGGGGGGGGGGAAAGGCCTGGCTTCAATAGATATCTTGTTAGCAGTATAAAAACGTACCAAGAATTGACATGAAGTTAGAGAAAACAAAAAACCTCATTAAACGTTTCTCTTATATATATACTAGAGTTGCGGCTTTTAATAAACTTTGTTTTGTGTCGCAAATGTATCAGTTTGTGTAACGTAATCTCAATAACTTTAATTTAAACTTTACGATGTTGTTCTGTGTTGCTGCAAGCATAAATAGACAAAGTAATGTTCTGATTTACTTTTTCTCGGGGCCAATGGAGGGGGGGGGGGGGGGGGGGATTAGACATGCCTATGCGTATAAGAGCAGTCTGTTTCGAATGCTTTAGAGAAAGAGCCTTCAAGTCTGGCATATCGGCCTGCACTTGTTACAGTTGATAGCATTGAGTATGTCTCCGACCTTATACTGAAGCTTTATATTTATTCCTCTCCCTTCCTAGATTCTCTATGAATTATTAGTTCTTAGAATAATTTGTCATGACTTAATTATTGGGGCATGTTTTTTAGATTGTTCACTTTTTGTTCGCCGAAGTCAGGTGGATCATTGTTCTATTGATTTAGTCTTATGCTTTACGAAAGTGTGACTGACATTCCATTATTGTAAAAGTGTGATGCAGGCCTGTGCTAGTATAGGGGGCGTATGTATAATTTTGAGTAGGCTTTTAGTAAGGCCTTCGGCTTGTTGTACGTCCTGTCTGCATATATATTTTGTTGGGGCTGGCAAAAATGTGGCAATAAAACATTTGTTTAAACCAATGGAACAATTGTCATTTTGGTCGTAAATGTACCCCCCCTCGCGTCTTCGCTTCGTCTCATCAGTTCACGCATAACGCAAAATCGCATGTCGAAAAAAAGCAATCAATTGGGTGGCGCGTCCTGCGGCTGTGAGCGCGTTCTCTCTTAGGGTGGGAGGCAACCGCAGAAGTTTCACTAGTAGACGCCTCTGTGAGCTATGATGTACCGCGTTATACGGTCTACACCTAACTCTTAGGCCTTAATGCTTAGGACAGTAGTCGTCCCGTGGGGCTGAATGCCCGGTGCCCACTCAGTGAGGCGCTTCAGGCGACGGGAAGAAAGGAAGGGGTGGCGGGGAGGGACCAGTGCCCCTACCTCGCTCGCCCTCGTCAGGTCAATGAATCTTTATAGGGGATTGATGCTATCGATACACGCCTCTATCGCGGCGCAATGAATTAACGAGGGACAATCCACGTGCAGAGTCAGTAAACAGTGTTAGGCCTACCCAACCTTCTGTGGCTTGTGGCCACACGACAAACAGTCGACGAGAAAAGTAAGAGTCTACTGTTTTAAATGGGCAAAAGATTGGTATTTTTGGCTATGTTTGTTGAGTTTTGGGGTCTTATTTTATAGTCGCAGGTAGGCTCTCGTGTGAAAATTCTGCGGGTTGCTCCCTTACCTGGAGAGTAGCGTCGCAGCCAGGAGGCGGCGCCAGGCCGCATTGTTGATTGTTTTTGTTTATTTGGGCATGCGTACTTGTGTGACTGATGAGGACGGAAAGGGGGGGGGGGGGGATAAATGTTGACCTAACTGACAGCAACTTTTTCTGTTGGCTCACTGCAGGATATCACTGGGTTAAGCTGTGTGGGGGCTGAAGTAGGGCATGGGGCTACAACATGACTCTCAAGGTTTATTGACTTCCTACACGTTCGACGCGTTAAGGCCTATATGCAGAAGGCGAGAGAAAAAATCCCCTGTAGGCCCAGGTTTGAATCCGGTCGTTATCGTGGCACAAGGCGAAGTCGCGTTACTCTGTTGCGGCACTCTGCTTACCCTCTCCCTTAGCTCTCGCTACCGACACCCCTGTCCTCTAGCACACACACGTCCTGGCACCCTCTCCCCTTCATCTTAGCAAGATCGCGTAGAACATGGCCTTTCCGTCCCTTCAATGCGGGGAGAAAGCTAGAAAACAGTTAGTAAAGGCTAAATCTTTGAATTAGCCGTGGTTGCGCCGCTTAGAAAGCCATTTTGGGGATCGCCAGGGGGCTGAAATAATGGGGCGTAGTAGTTAGAGATAAAATAGTAATTTTAACTGAGTCGCTTCTGAGTCAACATACTATTTGTAGGGGCATTTTAATTTATAAAGATCGAAAAATGGCTTTAATAAGCGGGCGGATTTAATAACTCGGATTTGCCGTTCCGTCTCAGAATTTTACGTCATTTTCGAACTCTTTTTTTTTTTTTTGCTTGGACTTCTTATTGTTTACGTCAGTACACATCTTATCACAACATCTATTCTTTCGTCATTTACACTTGCTTTGAATTCTACCACAAGCTTCAGTGCAAGGCCTCTGCTTACACGATGTGTGTAACTTTCGTTTTTGTTTTTATTGGACTGACATTGCTATTTTTAAACTCGATTATGCTTCGTGATACATCGTGAGCGTGGGCACATAAATATAGTGCTATGTGAGTGACTACAATGAGTCATATTTCACGCCCCCAAAAGTAATAGAAATAGAAAGAAAAAAGAACTAAATTCGTGTGAGTTTTTAAGTCAGGCAAACTATGTGATTTATCTGAGCAACATAGTGGCTTTATTAAGTCGACTTTTTTTTTAATACATAACATATAGTGAAAAATCCGGACTCGTAAAGAAATCCGGCTTTAATTCAAGGGGCGGCTGGCTCTATTAACTCGTCGGTTTTTATAAGAGGCGGCGTACGCACTGTAGCATTGAAATGACGTCATTGTATCAAGAGTGTGTGATGCTATTTTGGAGTTTATGATAAATTGTAGAATATTATTAAGTTTTACGTGCCTCGCGCCACTGACAAGCAGGGCGAGGCACATGGGACGTTTCGGATAAACAAAGCCGAAACAAACGCAGCGGTTGTCATAAATGCTAGGGATTCATATAAGAGAGAGTAGGGGCCTAAACCTATGCTACACTCCTTTTTCGCGGCGCCAATAGACATTTTTCAGGCTAAATAATGCGTCTATTTAAACTTGGTAGGAAATAGTTCGATATCCTGCAATATTACGAATTCCTATATGACTTTGCTTAACATTAGGCGGCTATCATTGATGCCTTCACTACAATTTAATAAAATGTCAAGGTCTTATGGATATACAGGCGTCCTGATTTGTGCCTTTTTGTGACATGAGTATTATATACCTATTGTGGTGCAAAAGATGCGACATTTGCGGTGAAGGGTATACATATCATATCAGGGCTTGTGGGTGGTATGTAGGCTTCGCGTTTCCACTGATCTTAGGGCTGACAAGCTAGGCATAGCTATGATTGACTAAACAATCTATCAGTGAATCTGTCCGAGCGCGAAACGGCGGGCGTGGTAGACTAAGTGCACTAAATCATAATTCCTATTGTCATGAAAAGCGTAAGCAAACATAGCCATTTATAGAAGATTCTATATTCACAAGACGTGTTATAGGAATAATATTATGACTGTGATAGTAATCATCCCAACAAAGGTATAATAGACCGTTTTCTCCGCCTGCTATCGAGAAGAAAGTAGGTGTGAAAAAAACAAAAGTGGCCTATGAATCTATATTCCGTCCCCCTCGCGGCTTTGTTTTTTTTTGTTTTAGTTGCATCACAGTGGGCCATTACGACATTTGGCTGCTGTGCTCCTCCATAACCTCTGCCCGGCTGCCTCCATTTGCCCGATTTTTCTATGTCTAATCGTCTACCGCGACCGTCTCGATCGGCACGTACCGCATACTAGCCAGTTTCCCTGAGGGAAAAGATAAGCTCTACAACAACGCAGGTCACAGCAACCACTAACGAATAAATCATTCGGTGGGGCGGTGAAGGATGACCCATACACAATATATGGAATATGGAAATGACATCAGATTGGCCTCTCACTTTTGCGAGCGCGCCTCATTTTGTTCTTATACCGGAACGGAACTAAGAATCAAGTAAGTCATAGAATGCATTGTGCAGCGAAGAGTACATGAGATAACACATAATACAAACTCTCCGAACACACTCGCCAGATAGGCCATGCATGGCTAATAAATACAAAGCATATACCATAATACACAGAAAAGGGGGTGAGTGGGGCACGACAGCACGTCAAAATTAAAAGTACACAAGAACACTGTAAGCCGATTTCACACCGCGCAATGTCACATGTTTTAGGGCTACTCTTTAACAATTGGGGGTTGGGGGGGGGGTTTTTAACAAGATTATGCAGTTAAAGCACGCCATTGTGACATAGAAGACATCGCTTAATCGCAGACCTGTTATCGCAACCGACTAGGTCGCTATTTTTCTAACTTTAGGGGGATAGGCGGACAGCGCTAGTGGTTATGCATGCACTCGAGGAAATCGCATTATTGGCAGATATTGTTTGGTCTTACCAGCGAGGCGAGCGAATTAATTAGAGTTTTACGTCCTGCTTGGTCTGGAGATTCAGTAGCATCATATGGGAGTACGATATTGTAAATACAATATGGTGGGTAAGCTAAACTGGAGGGTGGCATATGGCCGGAGGCATAGTAGCGAACCAGTAAAGAGTTCTCCCGATTTTTTTAATTTATACATGTATAATAGCTGATATGTGGGCAGGTGACACAGCGCCTCTGTTGAAACGCTCATTCGGCTATGGCAAGCCGTCCACATAGTAGTTTTGTGCTACCGGCAGGATTAAGTTTAATGGTGTTATTGTGGGCTAGAAAAATGGCTGGCGGCGAATAAGGGTTAATGGCTGGGTTGTTGTTGTTTTTTTATATGGTAATTTTAATAGCTATACTGCACCGAGTGCAGAGTGGGGCTCTTTAACCGGCGTCAACGACAAAATTTTTTATGCAACGGCATATTATTTAGCTTCTGGAATGTGAATGGCATACACAAATGCAGAATGCAAAACAAAAAACACCGCTGTTGTTAGCGATTTATAGTATCGCTCCTAACCCTGTGGCTTGAAATTGCGGCACACATAGCCCGCGCCCAAATGTTTCATGATTTTTGTTATGGTCCCATGTTTTGTTAGAGTCAGTTTAGTGAAGTTGTTGTCATGCTCTCGTTGTTTATGACTTATTCTCGTTTAGATGCGCCGGAGGGGCTTGAAAACTAATACGAGCAGGGTTATAGGGTGTGTAAGAAAGACTGAGGTGAGAAAGGTGGGGGGGATAATTAAAAAAAACATTGGAAATAAATGGAGAGTATGTAGCATTTGTGCAATATTAATGTTGCTAGCGGATGGCCATTCAAAATTTGCGTTGTGGCCGTGCCCGGAAGCGTAAGCGATTATTCATGTCCCTTTCAGCTTCTGGGGTTCCGTTCGCTTCGAATATTGCAGCATCAAAGTTGGGTCCGCCAGCCTACTGACGTAAAGGCATGCTCTGCAATGTGGTCCGCTGGGGGCAGGGCGTCCTTTAATAGAAGGTATATTTATGTGTGCCATCGTATTCATTTTCTGGTGCTGTAAATGTTTGTACATGAGAGTAGAGTTATTTAGGAGAAGAGGAGCGGAGGGGGGGGGGGCATAAGCAGTAGAGTGAGAGAGAGAGGCGATATAGAGGGAGAGAAAGTGAGAGTAGAGGTGGGGGTGAGGGGGAGGGGGGGGCGAGCAAGCAAAGCAACTCACGAACACCTAAACCAAGTCTTTAGATTGATTAAATCTTCAGGCTGGTGTCGACCCCAGAATATAGAGTATAACACGACGCGCTGCCGCACATGCTACGTCTCTACGCAGCAAACAGGCGACACGGCACGGAACATGGCTAGCAAGCACGCACACACAGGGGCGTGCGCGCGCACGCAGCGCACAAGGCAGCTACACGCATGCACACACACCAGCATACAGTCACACGCCATGTAGAGAGAGGGAGATAAGAGAGAGAGAGAGAACACTGAAACTGGAAAACATTAAGCAAGGATGAAAGATTTTATGCTAATGCATGCCCAACGAGTAGTAGGGAGAGAGAATGATAGAGTAGGAGAGGAGAGAGAGGAGTAGAGAGAGAGAGAGAGAGCAGATAGAGTGGGTAGGGTAGAGAGGGAGAGTAGAGAATGCAGAATCAGAGGAAGACAGGAGAGAGATGAGAGGGGGGGGAGGGTAGGAGAGAGAGGTAGAGTAGGTAGTTTAGAGAGAGAGAGTTACAGAGTAGAGAGAGAGAGAGGATAGGAGAGAGAGAGAGAAAGAGAGTAGAGAGAGAGAGTTCAGGATTAAAAGTTTATTTTAGGGCAAGTGATGAATAATTAAGGCTGAGTATAAAAGTACGATGCAAGAGACGGAAGGATGTGTGGGGGGGTGGGGGTGAAGCTCTTCGATCTTAATTCATGACTGGGTATGAGAGGGGACAAAGCGGGCAGCAGGTGACTGACTTAAACGTACGGTCATCAGGTGGGATTTTTTTTTGGGGGGATGTGCATTCTATCGTTTTTAGGATATGTCGGCGCATCCGAATGTAAGGACATCTTCTTTGACATTGAGATCGTTGAAACGATTGAGAATATAGGCGGAATGTTGATAGATGGCACATTTAAAATATATAGAAATGAAAGATAATTGACTTTGGCTTAAGGGCGTTCCAAAAAAATTAAAAAAGAAGAGATAAATAATGCAGTTTAGTGTTTTAATGGGCCTATTGTTTCATTCACTTGCAGATGAACTCAAACTGCGAGTGACGAAAGGTGGCAAGCAGGTGTATTCTTCTTCCGCTACGATCAGCTCTGTTTCAGCTGTCAATTATGAGGCCGGGGCAGATGCGTCATAGGCTTGGTGCTGCCGTTGTGCGCCTACTTAAGAAATTGTTAGGCCAGCTTTAAGTCAGGGGAGCGTTCGGCTGAGGAAAATCTTTTTTGAAAGTGTTTCGTGTACAAAAAGGGCAGAGAATGGAAGGTAAGGGCAGAAAGATAGTAGTATTGACAGCAATCAAAGGGAACAGACAGAGTCAAAGAGAGATGCTAGATTGGAGGAAGTTACAAGCACAGGAATTACTTCGGCAGTAAGGTGGGGGGGGAACTATTTATGTCAAAGGAACGGGGTTGGAGGCCCTAAGCGGTATCCCGAGACCGCGTACGCGGGGAAGCAAGCAGTGATGCACAGGTCAATATGATGTTTGGTTAGAGAGAGTTTTCGTGGAATGATGATCGGTGAAGTGCAATAGGCTTCTTGAGGCTGGACTTGAAAACAGTAATGCTGAGTACGTTTATTAGGTGAGGATGGATTTAACGCCTTTCTACGGTGGGCTTACTCCTCGAAAATCACATTTTACGCACGCACGGTGCATTTACATCTATGTCTACTACAAAGACAGCATCACATTGGGGTCTAGCATATCCCAAAACTCATATTGTCTTATGTTTTGGGAAGTAATAGATTAGACGACTTATTTTTATATATGTCACTAGAAGAACGCCCCATTATCATAACTGCAGATGGATTTGTGTTCTCTACCGCATGAATAGCATTATTATGGACGATTTTTTGGGCTGCAATTATGGCTGGCGGTGAAAGGTTAATGAATCACTTAAGTAAACGTGGAGACGCCTAATATGATTATAAAAAAGAAAACAAACAAACTAAACATACTTGAACATTTGTAAATGATGAAAAGCAAACAATTTGACAGTATTTTACGAGATTCGCTTAGGCATAGATGAAGAAAGAATGTGTTTACGTCTGCGACCTGTGAAGTAACATTGTATGGGTATTTGTTAATGTATAATTAGTGGGTCGATCGCTGGAAGATACTGGCCATGACAGAGAAAGACCAGCATTAACGTTGACGGACAATAACGTATTATCATAGATGTAGCAGCAGGCATAAAAGTTTACTCGATATGCATTTGCTGGGGGGGTTTTCTTGTTTTTAACTGTGTCTTTATATTCGATGTGACACTCATCCATACATTACCTCTTAGCGTCAATGGGGATAGCGAAGTCAAAAGAGAAAACATAAGGGTCAGCGATGATTGATGAATATGACAACAATCAACGCATACTTACAAACAAAATCAGTATAATAAAGATCGCATGCAACCTGAAACGTAAAGTCCTATCAGGGACACAAGAAATTGTTAGTTCTAATGTAACAAGTGTTATTTAATACATTAATATTCTGACACATTTGGGGAAGTAATTGGGGGAGGGGCAAGGGTGGGTGTGAGTGGGGTGGGTGGGGGGCAGACAGACTGTTACAGGCAGAGTAAGTCTCACCAATCATCGATCTGCAACAATGATTGCAGAAGATGAATGCAGATGCACGGCGAAAGGCTGACACAGTGGCCGCAAGGTTAAAGCTAAAGGCAGGTGAAGGACCAAAGATAGAATCGATTTCACTGGGCGTCCGCTTGTCTTTTACAAGGATAATATTATTGTGTAGGGGGGGCTAGAGAGTAAAAGGAGAGTGGATTGAACGGTATACCATTACTCTTCTGTACCTCCTCTCTCTCTCGTCTATCTCTCGGTCGAGTGCAGCTATTCAGTCATCTCATCTAGGACTCAATGTGTCTGGTGCATCTCCTCATCATCATATTCTGCTCGACTCATCTCTCTGTCTCTCTCCGAAATGGGGCTCTCTCTCCTCTGCTTTCCCTCTCATCCTCTCTCAATCATTTCGTGGCCCTTCTCTCTCCTATCTGCTCATCCTCTAGTCGGTCTCAATCTCCTCGTCTCTCAAATGCTCTGCTCTCTCGGATCGGGTCTTTCTTTCTCATCTCTTCGTCTCTCTTCATTCTCTCTCTCTCGTCATGCTTCTCTTCGTCTCTCTCGTCTCGTATTTTTTCCATGCTATAAAACGGAAAGGAAGAAAATGCTGATGTTATCTAGAATGGTAAGACTATGTCTAATGTGGCCATATGTAGGATTCTATAATTGCATTGAGATTTAGGAACTTTCATTAGGCTTTTTTTAACTAGTGTTTTCTTTGGCTGGGTACTTATGAAAGGGGCATGGGGTATTTATGATAGGTGGGCGTGATGAACGTAGTCATCTGTGCGTATGACTTATGGCATGATAGTTTATTATGATATCCTCTATCTACTTGTATAATGATTGTGTTCCCTAGTGATTATAGTGTGTGATGCTTACAGAGCTTTGTTTTCTATTTCTGTTCTTTTTGTTTATGTTTGTTTGTTGTTTGTTTGTTTGTTTGTTTGGCTTTGTTTCTGTTTGTGTGTTTGTTTGGCTGTGTTTCTGTTTGTTGGTTTGTTTCGTTTGCTTGTTTGTTTGCTGTGTTTCTGTTTGTTTGGTTTGTTGCATTGTTTCTGTTTGTTTGTTTGCAGCTTTTTCTGTCTGTTTGTTTGTTTGTTTGTATTTTGCTTGTTTTTTGCTGTTTGTTTGTTTGTTTGTTTGTTTGTTTGTTTGGCTTTGTTTCTGTCTGTTTGTTTGTTGGTTGTTTGTATGTTTTGGCTGTGTTTCTGTTTGTTTTGTTGTTTGTTTGTGGTTTTTTTTCTTTATTTGTTTGTTTGATTTGTTTGTTTGTTTGTTTGTATGTTTGCTGTGTTTCTGTTTGTTTGTTTGGGGTTTGTTGTTTGTTTGTTTGTTTGGTTTTGTTTCTGTATTACACGCAGCACGCTACCACAGCACACATACACATGCTCATAGCACGTCACGCGCACAACTACTAGCTACCGACTACGCTATCACACACATGCATCAACGCACGCATACCGGCACAGCACGACACAGCACAACACAATTTACGATACATGCATCGCACACACAGACCAATACACCACACACATAAAAGGCACATAAGCCTGGACACACTACGCACTGGACGTACACAAGCAATCGCATCGTACCACACTGCACACGGCACACAACTACAGCACACGCACAAGGGCGCTACTCACAATACGCACACACACACACGACTATACACACACATTTGAACGACATTTTATTGTCAGATTGACTATATATAAGATTTGCTGAGCTAACGTACACCACACACGATATTTATAGCTAGCGATTCTTTGAGGAATCAACCCTCTCCCTCCCTCCCTTCTCCACTCTCTCTCTTCTCTTGCTCACCCGGGGAGTCGGTCTCTCATCAGGCCAATGTCGTCTCTCTTCTCTCTCTTCTCCGCTCTCGCCACACAGCACACATTGTCTTAAGTGGAGTAGTGTGGTGGGGTGAGATTGATCATAGAGGCTAGTACAGAGAGAAAGATTAGACTGAGAGAGTGAAATGCAGACTAGAAGTAAATTGGCAGACCGAAGTCTGACAGTAAGCAGATCAGACAGACAGTGACAGACAGACTAGACAGACAGATCAGACAGAGAGTAAGATCTTATTAGAGTTATTGTATGCGATGTGTGGCAAATCCCCCCCGCCCGTACAGCCACAGCGGCACCATGAGGGCACTGAGTTATGATGATAATGCCAGCCTTTGTGCCCAACTGATAATTTGCTCATGGGCTCATCACAGACGCTATTGGGCGCTTGTCGCCTTCTCATGTTTGTCTGTGTCCCCCGTTCTAGTGCCTTTTCTGTCTGCGCTCTCTACGCTGGTCTGTCTGTCGTTACCTGGTCTGTCTAAGCTTGTCTGTAGTCTTGTCTGTTTGCATTGTCTTATGTTAGTGTTCTGTCTGCACTGTCTCTCTGTGTCTCTGTCTGTCTGTCTGTCCTGCTGCTCTCTGCTTCGATCGTCATGCTCTTCGTTCCGGTTAATCTCTCGAGACAGTGCAACTGACCTCTCTCCTCACTCTCTGCTACATTCACTCTGTTTCTGCCTCTGCTCTGGCTCTCTCTCTCCTCTCTCTCAAAGTCTCCATCTCGTCACTCTTCTATCTCTCGAGGTTCTTCTGCGTCTCTCTCTCTGTGTTTCTTCTCTTTGTAGTAGCGACTGGGCAGACAGAGATAAAGACATAGGAGAGTAGGTAAATGGAGAGAGATAGAGAGATGGGAGAGTAGAAAAGCTAGAGAGAGACAATGTAGACAGGATGGCGTAGTGAGAGAAAATGGAGAGAGTAAGATGAGAGAGAGAGTAGGGGAGAGAGAGAGAGATGAAGAGAGAGAGAGAGAGACGAGATAGAGGAGAGAGAGAGAGTGAGAGAGTATGGTAGAGGGAGAAAGTAGTAGTTAGTATGAGCGAGCGAGGAGGAGTAATGATAATTAACGGCTTTAGATTTTAGCAGGGCAGGTTTAAAAATATTGACATAGAGGAGCCTATATTTGCCATACTTGTTCCGTTAGCACACACAAACAAATAGATACATGCGGCAAATTAAAGCGAACTGAAAACTAAATAAAAGATATGGGTATTAAAAGTCATCAC
>JAGGCT020004130.1:0-25707 GCA_017654935.2 Phymorhynchus buccinoides
TCCTCACTTGTTCCTTGTCTGTCTTTTAACATCAGCCAATCCCAGGTAACTGTATCTACCACACTCCTCACTTTCCTTGTCTGTCTTTTAACATCAGCCATCCCAGGTAACTGTATCGACCACACTCCTCACTTTCCTTGTCTGTCTTTTAACATCAGCCATCCCAGTTAACTGTATCAACCACAATCATCACTTTCCTTGTCTGTCTTTTAACATGAGCCATCCCAGTTGTAACTGTATTGACCACACTCCTCACTTTCCTTGTCTGTCTTTTAACATGAGCCATCCCAGGTAACTGTATTGACCACACTCCTCACTTTCATTGTCTGTCTTTTAACATCAGCCATCCCAGTTAACTGTATCGACCACACTCCTCACTTTCATTGTCTGTCTTTTAACATCAGCCATCCCAGGTAACTGTATTGACCACACTCCTCACTTTCCTTGTCTGTCTTTTAACATCAGCCATCCCAGGTAACTGTATCGACCACACTCCTCACTTTCATTGTCTGTCTTTTAACATCAGCCATCCCAGGTAACTGTATCAACCACACTCCTCACTTTCCTTGTCTGTCTTTTAACATGAGCCATCCCAGGTAAATGTATCGACCACACTCCTCACTTTCCTTGTCTGTCTTTTAACATCAGCCATCCCAGGTAACTGTATCGACCACACTCCTCGCTTTCCTTGACCACATGAGCCATCCTCATTGACCACACCCCTTCCTTGTCTGTCTTTTAACATCAGCAATCCCAGGTAACTGTATCGACCACACTCCTCACTTTCCTTGTCTGTCCCAGTTAACTGTATCGACCACACTCCTCACTTTCATTGTCTGTCTTTTAACATCAGCCATCCCAGTTAACTGTATCGACCACACTCCTCACTTTCATTGTCTGTCTTTTTACATGAGCCATCCCAGTTAACTGTATTGACCACACTCCTCACTTTCATTGTCTCTCTTTTCACATCAGCCATAAACGCCAGCGGTAAAACCTCGTTATTGACCACACTTCCTCACGTGTTTCCTATAGTGTCTGTTCTTTTTAACACTGATGCCATCTCCATTTAAACATGTATTTGAACGTCACATCTTCTCCTCACTTTCCTTGTCTGTCTTTTAACTTAAACACAGCCATATATCCCAAAGGTACTTGTATTGACCACGACTCCTCTACTTTCGTCTTTCTGTCTGTGTGTCTTCAGTAACTATCAGTTAACTGTAGCGACGATTCTCCTTGGTGACACGGGGGGTCTTTTAACTTCTGCCATCCCAGTTAACTGTATCGACCACTACTTCCTCACTTTCCTTGTCTGTCTGTTAACCAAATTGAGTTTCCTTCTAGTTACCCAGGTAACTGTAATCGACCACAAATCCATTACACGGTTGGTATAATTCCTTGTCTGTCTTTTAACATCAGCCATCCCAGGTAACTGTATTGACCACACTCCTCACTTTCATTGTCTGTCTTTTAACATCAGCCATCCCAGTTAACTGTATCGACCACACTCCTCACTTTCATTGTCTGTCTTTTAACATCAGCCATCCCAGTTAACTGTATCGACCACACTCCTCACTTTCATTGTCTGTCTTTTAACATCAGCCATCCCAGACCACACTCCTCGCTAACTGTATCTGTACCACACTCCTCACTTTCCTTGTCTGTCTTTTAACATCAGCCATCCCAAGTTAACTGTATCGACCACACTCCTCACTTTCATTGTCTGTCTTTTAACATCAGCCATCCCAGTTAACTGTATCGACCACACTCCTCACTTTCATTGTCTGTCTTTTAACATCAGCCATCCCAGGTAACTGTATCGACCACACTCCTCACTTTCCTTGTCTGTCTTTTAACATCAGCCCTCCCAGGTAACTGTATTGACCACACTCCTCATTTTCCTTGTCTGTCTTTTAACATCAGCCATCCGAGGTAACTGTATCGACCACACTCCTCACTTTCCTTGTCTGTCTTTTAACATCAGCCATCCCAGGTAACTGTATTGACCACACTCCTCACTTTCCTTGTCTGTCTTTTAACATCAGAAATAATCGCCATATAACTCCACAGCGTAACTGTATTGACGGCAACACACAGACACATTTCCAGGTGAGTGTACAAACTCACTATACATCTCCAACGATAATAGTTCCTCACTCAAACATTGTCTGTCCTTTAACTTTTGTATTTTAAAATAAAATTTAAATAACCACACTCCTAAATCTGCTTGTCAATAGAAAATCATCAGCCAGGCCAGCCAATCGACCAGGTAACACTGTATGACCCTACGGCACCCCACATACACTTACACACATCTGTCTTTGTAACATCAGCAACTCCCAGCATTAATATATCGACCAAGGTGTCTAACAATAATAAACAATCTTTTAACATCAGAAACACCAGGTAACTAAATCGACCACACTACTCACAATCCTTGTCAATCTTATAACATATTCAAGGTGTAGTTACTGTATCGACAATAATAGAAGACTTCCCCCAGAGGTGCTGTATATGACCAAGTATGAAACAAAAATTAATCACACCACCAATACCTATTCCAGCACTCGGTTCCCCTGAATACTATAATATTATCCCCAAGCAACAAGACGGACCACACTCCTCACTTTCCTAAAATGACTCAGATTTATTCACAATACCATCACTATTTCAATCCCCGGTGTCTGTATTTTAGTACACTACACAGTCTCACTTTTAGTCACCAGCTCACTGGTCTGTCTTTTAACATGAGCCCATCACCAGGAAAACTGTTCGTAATATTCCTCACAAGACTTGTCTGTCAATCAACAGCAGCAAAACCAGGTAACTGTATCGACCACACTACTCACTTTCCTTGTCTGTCTTTTAACATCAGCAATCCCAGGTAACTGTATCGACCACACTACTCACTTTCCTTGTCTGTCTTTTAACATCAGCAATCCCAGTTAACTGTATCGATAGCACCCTACATCAACACAGACATAAAATATCTGCCTTTTAACGATCACCACTCCCAGGTTCCTTGCCTTGTCCATAGGTCTGTAACTTTCCTTGTCTGTCTTTTAAAACACAATCAGCAATCCCAGGTCACCATCCACAATCGAGTATCCTGTATCGAATCGGTCACCCCACCTAACTCTACTGACCACACTCCTCACTTTCCTTGTCTGTCTTCTCTGGATTAAACTTTTAACATCAGCCATCCCAAGTAACTGTATGGACCACACTGATCACTCTCATCCGTCGGTCTTTTAACATCAGTCATACCAGTTAACTGGTTCGACTACACTCCTCACTTTCATTGTCCTGTCTTTTAACATCATCCATCACAGTTCACTGTATCGACCACACTCCTCACTTTCATTGTCAGTCTTTTAACATCAGCCATCCCAGTTAACTGTATCGACCACACTCCTCACTTTCATTGTCTGTCTTTTAACATCAGCCATCCCAGTTAACTGTATCGACCACACTCCTCACTTTCATTGTCTGTCTTTTAACATCAGCCATCCCAGTTAACTGTATCGACCACACTCCTCACTTTCATTGTCTGTCTTTTAACATCAGCCATCCCAGTTAACTGTATCGACCACACTCCTCACTTTCATTGTCTGTCTTTTAACATCAGCCATCCCAGGTAACTGTATCGACCACACTCCTCACTTTCATTGTCTGTCTTTTAACATCAGCCATCCCAGTTAACTGTATCGACCACACTCCTCACTTTCATTGTCTGTCTTTTAACATCAGCCATCCCAGGTAACTGTATCTACCACACTCCTCACTTTCATTGTCTGTCTTTTAACATCAGCCATCCCAGTTAACTGTATCGACCACACTCCTCACTTTCCTTGTCTGTCTTTTAACATCAGCCATCCCAGGTAACTGTATCGACCACACTCCTCACTTTCCTTGTCTGTCTTTTAACATCAGCAATCCGAGGTAACTGTATCGACCACACTCCTCACTTTCATTGTCTGTCTTTTAACATCAGCCATCCGAGGTAACTGTATCGACCACACTCCTCACTTTCCTTGTCTGTCTTTTAACATCAGCCATCCCAGGTAACTGTATCGACCACACTCCTCACTTTCATTGTCTGTCTTTTAACATCAGCCATCCCAGGTAACTGTATTGACCACACTCCTCACTTTCATTGTCTGTCTTTTTTCCCAGTTAACTGTCGACTTCACTTTCATTGTCTGTCTTTTAACATCCAGCCATCCGAGTTAACTGTAAATTAGAACACACTCCTCACTTTCCTTGTCTGTCTTTTAACATCAGCCATCAGCTGTATCGACCATCCCAGGTAACTGTATGTATCGACCACACTCCTCACTTTCCTTGTCTGTCTTTTAACATCAGCCATCCCAGTTAACTGTATCGACCACACTCCTCACTTTCATTGTCTGTCTTTTAACATCAGCCATCCCAGGTAACTGTATCGACCACACTCCTCACTTTCATTGTCTGTCTTTTAACATGAGCCATCCCAGGTAACTGTATCGACCACACTCCTCGTTTCCTTGTCTGACCACACTCCTCATCGACCACACTTTCCTTGTCTGTCTTTTAACATCAGCAATCCCAGGTAACTGTATCGACCACACTCCTCACTTTCATTGTCTGTCTTTTAACATCAGCCATCCCAGGTAACTGTATTGACCACACTCCTCACTTTCCTTGTCTGTCTTTTAACATCAGCCATCCCAGTTAACTGTATCGACCACACTCCTCACTTTCCTTGTCTGTCTTTTAACATCAGCCATCCCAGTTAACTGTATCGACGGGGCCACAACAACACTCACTAAAATTCAGCTTGTGTCTGTCTTTTAACATCAGCCATCCGAGGTAACTGTATCAACCACACTCCTCACTTTCCTTGTCTGTCTTTTAACATCAGCAATCCCAGGTAACTGTATCGACCACACTCAATGAACAAAAGCCGTCGCTATGTCTTGTCTGTCTTTTAACATCAGCCATCCCAGGTAACTGTATCGACCACACTTCTCACTTTCCTTGTCTGTCTTTTAACATCAGCAATCCCAGGTAACTGTATCGACCACACTACTCACTTTCCTTGTCTGTCTTTTAACATCAGCAATCCCAGGTAACTGTATCGACCACACTCCTCACTTTCCTTATCTGTCTTTTAACATCAGCCATCCCAGGTAACTGTATCAACCACACTCCTCACTTTCCTTGTCTGTCTTTTAACATCAGCAATCCCAGGTAACTGTATCGACCACACTACTCACTTTCCTTGTCTGTCTTTTAACATCAGCCATCCCAGTTAACTGTATCGACCACACTCCTCACTTTCCTTGTCTGTCTTTTAACATGAGCCATCCCAGGTAACTGTATTGACCACACTCCTCACTATTCCTTGTCTGTCTTTTACACATCAGCCATCCGAGGTAACTGTATCGACCACACTCCTCACTTTCATTGTCTGTCTTTTAACATCAGCCATCCCAGTTAACTGTATCGACCAAGCAGTGACCACACTCCTCACTTTCCTTATCTGTCTTTTAACATCAGCCATCCCAGTTAACTGTATCGACCACACTCCTCACTTTCATTGTCTGTCTTTTAACATCAGCCATCCCAGTTAACTGTATCGACCACACTCCTCACTTTCATTGTCTGTCTTTTAACATCAGCCATCCCAGTTAACTGTATCGACCACACTCCTCACTTTCATTGTCTGTCTTTTAACATCAGCCATCCCAGTTAACTGTATCGACCACACTTCTCACTTTCATTGTCTGTCTTTTAACATCAGCAATCCCAGTTAACTGTATCGACCACACTACTCACTTTCATTGTCTGTCTTTTAACATCAGCAATCCCAGTTAACTGTATCGACCACACTACTCACTTTCATTGTCTGTCTTTTAACATCAGCCATCCCAGTTAACTGTATCGACCACACTCCTGACTTTCATTGTCTGTCTTTTAACATCAGCCATCCCAGTTAACTGTATCGACCACACTCCTCACTTTCATTGTCTGTCTTTTAACATCAGCAATCCCAGTTAACTGTATCGACCACACTACTCACTTTCTTTGTCTGTCTTTTAACATGAGCAATCCCAGGTAACTGTATCGACCACACTTCTCACTTTCCTTGTCTGTCTTTTAACATCAGCAATCCCAGTTAACTGTATCGACCACACTCCTCACTTTCCTTGTCTGTCTTTTGGATTGTGACAGACAACATGGTCTCCATGATAATTACTGTCCTAATTATTATCATTCCAATTATCATAATTATCATCCCAATTATCATAATTATCATTCATTCCAATTATCCCAATTATAATTCATTCCAATTATTCCAGTTATCATTCATTCCAATTATCATAATTATTATTCAAATGATCCCAACTACCACTCACTTTTCCTTGGCTGGATGGTGATGTTGCTGAAGGTGGTTCTATCCACCAGATCTGCCTCTATTCCAGTGGAGAACATGATCTTCATCATTGTCATCATTGTTTTTATCATTATCATTATCTTTTCACTCTGTTCTTTTCCCCCATCACTCACTTTTCCCTGGATGGATGGTGAGGTTGCTGAAGTTGGTTCTAGCCACCAGGTCTGCCTCTATTCCAGTGGAGAACATGGTCCTGATCACAGTCACTCCCTGCAGAGTGCGGGGCTCTGTGCTGTGGGTGTTGTGGGCCTCCACCAGCAGGGTGAACACCTCCCCCACATGGCTGTTCTCCTTGTCCACCACTAGCCTCAAGTCAACGTCCTGAAATACATACAACAAAGAACACAGTCACTCCACTGCAGAGTGCGGGGGGCTGTGTCTGTGGGTTTGTGGGCCTCCACCAGAGAGAGAGTAGTGACACCATCCCCCACATAGCTGTTTTCCCTGCCACCACTAAGCCTCAAGTCCACGTCCTGAAATACACAGCACAAAGTAAACGACTTTACGTTAGTGTCAAACAGACAGACAGGCAGGACAAGACAGACCGACAGCAGACAACAGTCAGACAAGCAGAACAGCATACAAACAGAAGCTGTTCACCACATAGTTGTTCTCTTAATTACCACTAGCGGCAGGTCCCAATACTAGATACAGAGCAGAAAAAACAATTTAAGTTTAGCGCGACAGAGAGAGATTGAAGACAGGACAGACAGACAGACAAACAGACCTAGCTTCAGTATTAAATGTTCTCAAGGTTCTGTTGTCAGTAGGGTACAAGCGTGCCATCGGCTCATCTGATCAACAGAAGGGAGGGCCGGTGTTGTGTGCGGACTGCATGTTGGCAAGTTCAAGTCAATATTATCGTATTGAACTTGAAGATAAAAGATTAATATTGTAGAGTTAGACTATGTCATGGAAAAACATCAATGAAGCAAAGCAGAGTAGGTGTGTGTGTGTGTGTGTGTGTGGTGTGTTTAGTGCGTTTGGTGCTCGTGCGTAGTGGCGTGCGTGTGCTGTGGCGGTGCATGTGCGTGTGCCGTGCGTGCGTGCGTGCGTGCGTGTGTGTGTGGTGTGCTGTGTTGTGTGTGTGCGGGTGCGTGGCGTGTGTGTGTGTGTTGTGTGTGTGTGTGTGTGTGTGGGTAGTGATACCTGTGGGTCCCCCCCCCCCCAGTTTTTCCATCCAGTATTTGTCCATAGGACGTTAGACAGCTGCATGGCTTCTGCGCAGCGCATACCCTTTCCGCCGGGACCTGAAAGAAGCGCAACGTATAAATGCATGTAATAGTTTTCACACTTTCCCCATAGGCAAACATTGGTACTCATGGTAATGGATACGACTGGCCTACACGTGTTGCCATGGGGAAAGAAGGAAAACTAGCAACATGCATTACTCTGGTAAGATTAATTACCTGTTCCTGTGTCACAACTGGCTACTCTGGTAGCGATATTAATTGCCTGTCACTGTGTTACAGTGAGTACTCTGGGTAGTGATATTACTTGCCTGTTCACTGTGTCACAGTGGAATCTGGTAGTGATATTACTTGCCTGTCACTGTGTCACACTTGACTCTGGTAGTGATACTACTGGCATATCACTGTGTTGCCATGGGGAAAGAAGGAAAACTAGCAACATGCATTCTCTGGTAGTGAGACTTACTGGCCTATTACGGTGTTGCCATGGGGAAAGAAAGGAAAAAACTACAACATGCATTACTCTGGTAGTGAGGACTACCTGGCCTATACTGTGTTGCCATGGGAAAGGAAGGAAAAACTAGCAACATGCATTTACCTGGGTAGTGATACTACTGCGCCTATCACTGTAGTTGCCATGGGGAAAGAAGGAAACTAGGAAACTGCATTTCCGACCTTCATCATAATTCAATTTTTTATTATAATAATGCCATTTTTAATTCATCACACCAAAATCAAACTGTTACAAAAGAGGCCTAATATCTTCATCATGTCAAATATAATGTCACAACAACTTGACTCAGTTTTAAAAAATGCAAGATTTAGTATAAACCTATCTATCACGTGACAGTTATAATAATACAGATTTACACATCAAATGTTCTGGAAATAAACGTCTTCTAATTATTTTTCATATTTCATAATTTAAAATTTTTAAATGGAATTTGCATTCCAAATTCATTGTGCATTCAAAACAAACAGTATACAAAGACGAACAAGAAGATAAAACACGCCCCACACATTTGACTCAATAGACCTAAGGGCAAGAAGAAGAGAGAGAAAAGAGAGAATGAGCTTCAAAAGACGGCGAAATAGGTGGGTTTGAGGTTTGATTTGAAAGCAGAGAGGGTCGGTAGCTGACGAGGGAAGAGAGGAAGTTTGTTCCAGGAGGTTGGTCCTGAAACAGCAAAAGAGCGCCGACCAACAGTTGAAAGCTTTATACCTAGGGATCTGGAGAGATAGAGGGTCGGAAACTGAACGTAATGTGCGGGAGCTGGCGTATGGGAAAATTGTCGCAGAGGTAAGATGGAGCAGCTTGATACACTACACACACACACCACACACAAACACACACCACACAACACACACACACACACACGGCGCGCGCGCGCCGCACGAACGCACGCACGCACACGACAACGCACAAGCACAACGCACACACAAACAACACACACACACCACACCCACACAACCATACAGTATTTATACGCGCTGATCTGATAGAAATCAAATCAAAGGCACACACATGTTAGCATTCAAAGCGCATTCAAACAAAAAACGCATACAAAAAAAAAACGCGAACACACACAGATAACCTAAATGGAATATAGCAGAAACAGACCTAATGGCAATAGAGAGAAGATAAAGAGAGAGGAGCTTTAATGACGGAGGAACAGGTGGGTTTTGAGATTAGATTTGAAAAGCAGAGAGGGTCGGTCGCTGACAGAGTGAGAGAGGAAGTTTGTTCCAGGAGGTCGGTCCTGAGACTGCAGAAGAGCGCCGACCAACAGTTGAAAAGCTTATACCTAGGGATCTGGAGAGAAAGAAGGTCAGAAACTGAACGTAAAGTGCGAGCTGGCATATATATGGAAATATTGATGTAGAGGTAAGATGGAGCAGCTTTATGACTAGATTTATAGCAAAGTGTGGGGGGGTGTTTTTTTTAATTTATACTCAATTCGGTCTGCGACAGGAAGCCAGTGCAAAGACCGCAGAAATGAGGGCTAACATGATCGAACTTTTTTCTTCCTAAGGAAAAGACGAGCATCTGTGTTTTGAATACGCTGGAGACACGATAGAGAAGAGACGGATAGGCCAGAAAGGAGAGCATTACAGTAGTCCATACGAGATAGGTTGAGGGAAGTAACAAGCTTTGCTGTGGTTTCGTCTGAGAGGTATTTACGAATAGAGACAATACGACGGATTTGATAGTAGCAGGACTGACATGTGTGAGTCAGGAAACTTTGCATGGAAAGAGTGTTGTCCAAAGTTATACTTAAGTTTTTGACTGAGTCTGAGAGGGGGAATGATATTGTTACCCAGTTGGATTGACTCTATGAAAACAGAGTCTAGTTTGTTTTTTGTCCCTACAAGCATTCCGTCGTTTTTTTCACCATTTAATTGAAATTTATTTTGAACCACCCAATTTTGGATATCAAAATAGCAGTTGTTACTTTCTATGCGAATGTAATCTAGATCTTCAGGGGTTGTACTGTTTTGGGAGTTGTGAGTCATCTGCATAGAAAGTGATGTTTCATGTTGTGCTGATCGATGACATTGGCAAGAGATGACGTATGCAAAGTAAACAAGACAGAACCAAGCACAGACCCCTGGGGCACTCCATAAGAGAGCCTAACCTGTTCATACTGACGACCATTGACCAGAACTGATTTTAAACGATCAGAGAGGTAAGATGAAACCCAAGAAAGAGCAGGGCCCTTTATTCCAAAAGTATGTTCAAGACGAGACAGAAGAATGGAGTGGTCTATGGTAGCAAATTAAAGGCAGCAGCTAGAGAGATCAAGAAGTGTCAAAAGAGAGATTTGTACACACACACACACACACACACAACACACACACCACACACACAACAAAACACACACACACACACACACACACACACACACACACACACCCACACCACACACACCCACGCAGTTTACCTTCAAGTTGTTTGTAGAATGTGGTGAGGTCCTCCCCCCCCCCCCCCCCCACGACTGTCGTCTAAAGACTTTGTGCTGATGTCCTTACCAACGCTGGTCACAGACACAGACATACATTTCAATCCATAATAAATATAATTCACCGAGTAATGACTTAGTGCTGGCGTCAGTGCCAACCCTGAATACAACACAAAGACAGACATTTCAATCCATAATCAATATACTTATCATTGTGTAATGACTTAGTGCTGATGACTTTACCAATGCTGGGCACACACAGTGACACACACAGTGAAAGCAAATAAACAAGCAGACAGGCATGCTTGTCAACCACTCATTAATATGAATTATCATTGTGTCAAGATATGGTGAAGTGGAATGAGTGGGTAAAGCTGCCATCTTGTCATTGAAGGAAAAAAATTACAGTTTGAGGCTTCCAATTACGTTCGGTTCCTTATTGTGCGCTTGGGAAAGACACTTTAGTCCATGACTGAAGTGACCATGGGCACTGGCGGAGGGAGGTTAGGGTGGCGAGAGGAGGGGGTGGTCGCTTCCTTACTGTGCGCTTGGGAAAGACACTTTAGTCCATGACTGAAGTGACCATGGGCACTGTCGGAGGGAGGTTAGGGTCGCGAGAGGAGGGGGGTGGTCGCTTCCTTACTGTGCGCTTGGGAAAGACACTTTAGTCCATGAAGTGACCATGGGCACTGGCAGAGGGAGGTTAAGGTGGCGAGAGGAGGGGGGTGGTCGCTTCCTTACTGTGTGCTTGGGAAAGACACTTTAGTCCATGAAGTGACCATGGGCACTGTCGGAGGGAGGTTAGGGTCGCGAGAGGAGGGGGGTGGTCGCTTCCTTACTGTGTGCTTGGGAAAGACACTTTAGTCCATGACTGAAGTGACCATGGGCACTGGCAGAGGGAGGTTAAGGTGGCGAGAGGAGGGGGGTGGTCGCTTCCTTACTGTGTGCTTGGGAAAGACACTTTAGTCCATGAAGTGACCATGGGCACTGGCAGAGGGAGGTTAGGGTGGCGAGACGAGGGGGGTGGTCGCTTCCTTACTGTGCGCTTGGGAAAGACACTTTAGTCCATGACTGAAGAAACCATGGGCACTGGCGGAGGGAGGTTAGGGTGGCCAGAGGAGGGGGATGGTCTCCCTTCCAATAGCAAACCCGAGATACAGAGAATGGATCAAGATTCTTCTTTCACATAGCATCCGCCTTCAACCTTCTGACGATTCTGATGGTTAATCCACTGATCCTATGGCCACAACCAGTCTTCAACACCAAACAGACAATGGTTAATCCACTGATCCTATGGCCACAACCAGTCTTCAGCAAACAGAGAATGGTCTGCTGATCCTATGGCCACAACCAGTCTTCACCAAATAGAGAATGGCTAATCCACTGATCCTATGGCCACAACCAGTCTTCAGCACCAAACAGAGAATGGTTAATCCACTGATTCTATGGCCACAACCAGTCTTCAGCACCAAACAGAGAATGGTTAATCCACTGATTCTATGGCCACAACCAGTCTTCAGCACCAAACAGAGAATGGTTAATCCACTGATTCTATGGCCACAACCAGTCTTCAGCACCAAACAGAGAATGGTTAATCCACTGATTCTATGGCCACAACCAGTCTTCAGCACCAAACAGAGAATGGTTAATCCACTGATTCTATGGCCACAACCAGTCTTCAGCACCAAACAGAGAATGGTTAATCCACTGATTCTATGGCCACAACCAGTCTTCAGCACCAAACAGAGAATGGTTAATCCACTGATTCTATGGCCACAACCAGTCTTCAGCACCAAACAGAGAATGGTCTGTCCACTGATCCTATGGCCACAACCAGTCTTCACCAAATAGAGAATGGTCTGTTGATCCTATGGCCACAACCAGTCTTCAGCAAGCAGAGAATGGTTAATCTACTGATCTTGTGACCACAACCAGTCTTCAGCACCAAACAGAGAATGGTCTTTTGATCCTATGGCCACAACCAGTCTTCAGCACCAAACAGAGAATGGTCTGTCCACTGATCCTATGGCCACAACCAGTCTTCACCAAACAGAGAATGGTCTGTTGATCCTATGGCCACAACCAGTCTTCAGCACCAAACAGAGAATGGTCTGTCAACTGATTCCTATGGCCACAACCAGTCTTCAGCACCAAACAGAGAATGGTTAATCTACTGATCTTGTGACCACAACCAGTCTTCAGCACCAAACAGAGAATGGTCTGTCCACTGATCCTATGGCCACAACCAGTCTTCAGCAAGCAGAGAATGGTTTCTACTGATCTTGTGACCACAACCAGTCTTCAGCACCAAACAGAATGGTCTGTCCACTGATCCTATGGCCACAACCAGGCTCCAGTACTCACAAGGATCTCTGAATGTCTGTCCACTCATCCTATGGCCACAACCAGGCTCCAGTACTCACAATGATCTTTGAGTTTGCCTGTCACTCATTCCTGTCCCTCTATTCTCATAGCCAGCATTGCAATATTATTTTTTATTTATTTATTTCATGCCCCCTCAATCCCATGCACCCACCCCGTTTACCCCATCGTTTAGCCGATTGCTACTCACGAAGTTTTGTCCACTCCCAGTTTCTTGTAGGAGCCGTCGGCCATTTTGAGCCAGGTGATTCTGTCCGCGTTGACCTCGGCGAAGATGAAAGGTCCGTCATAATTGAGATTGACCTCCCCTTCTTTTATAGCTCGCACTGGACAGGGCCCACACATGAATACACCTGGAATGTATGTATTATTGTTCATATTGTACTCACCTGGAATGTATGTATTATTGTTACTACATGTATTGTACTCACCTGGAATGTATGTATTATTGTTCATATTGTGCTCACCTGGAATTTATGTATCATTGTTAATATTGCACATACCTGGAATGTACTATTATTGTTATATTATACACACCTGGAATGTATGTATTATTGTTAATATTATACACACCTGGAATGTGTGTATTATTGTTAATATTATACACACCTAGAATGTGTGTATCATTGTTAATATTGTAGTCACCTGGAATGTATGTATTAAACTTTAATGTATTTATTCATTAATATTGTGCACACCTGGAATTGTGATTTATTGTTAATAATTGTACACACCTGGAATTTATGTCTTATTGTTAATATTGCAAATACTTGGATAGGTATAGCGTAGTATTGTTAATATTATACACACCTGGAATGTGTGTATTATTGTTACATATTGTATACACCTGGAATGTGTGTATTATTGTTCATATTGTGTTACATTATTGTTCACACCTGGAATGTGTGTATTATTGTTCATATTATACTCACCTGGAATGTGTGTATTATTGTTAATATTATACACACCTGGAATGTGTGTATTATTGTTAATATTATACGTGCACCTGGAATGTGTGTATTATTCTTCATATTATACACACCTGGAATATCATTGTTTAATATTACACACACCCTAGAATGTGTGTATCATTGTTAATGTAGTCACCTGGAATGTATGTTTATTGTTCATATTGTATGCACCTGGAATATGTGTATTATTGTTTCATATTGTGCACACCTGGAATGTGTGTATTATTGTTAATATTATACACACCTGGAATGTGTGTATTATTGTTCATATTATACACACCTGGAATGTGTGTATTATTGTTAATATTATACACACCTGGAATGTATGTATTATTGTTAATATTGTATTGTTTTATTATTTTTATAAGTGTTATTGTAGTGTTAATATTATAATTGTTATTGTTATTATTCTATAAATGTTATTCATTATTATTATTATTATTTTTATAAAGTGTTATTGTTAATATTGTTATTGTTTTTATTATTTTTATAAGTGTTATTGTTATTTGTTATTTATAATGTTATTGTTGTTATTATATAATTGTTATTATTATTATTTATTATTATTTTTATAAGTGTTATGTTATTATTGTTCTTGTTTTTATTATTTATATAAGTGTTATTGTTATTGTTATTATTATAATTGTTATTGTTATATTTTCTAATTAGTTATTATTATTATTATTACTCTATTTTTATTAAGTGTTATTGTTAATATTGTTATTGTTTTTATTATTTTTATAAGTGTGTTATTGTTATGGTTCAGTATTATATAATGTTATTGTTATTATTAGAATTGTTATTATTATTATTATTATTATTTTTATAAGTGTTATGTTTATATGTTATTGTTTTTATTAATTTTTATAAGTGTTATTGTTATTATTGTTATTATAATTGTTATTATTATTATTATAATTGTTATTATTATTATTATTAATTATTTTTATAAGTGTTATTGTTAATATTGTATTGTTTTATTATTTTTTATAAGTGTAAATATTGTTATTGTATTTATTATAATTGTCATTGTTATTATTTAATAATTGTTATTATTATTATTATTCATTTTATAAGTGTTATTGTTAATATGTTATTGTTTTTATTATTTTTATAAGTGTTATTGTTATTGTTATTATTATAATTGTTAAGGGTTATATATTATAATTCGTTATTATTATTATTATTATTATTGTTATAAGTGTTATTGGTAATATTGTTATTGTTTTTTATTATTCTTTTTATAAGTGTTATTCGTATGTTATGTTAACTATTATAATTGTTATTGTATTATTTTATAATTGTTATTATTATTATTATTATTATTTTTATATAAGTGTTATTGTTAATATTGTTATTGTTTTATATTTTCATAAGTGTTATTGTTATTGTTTATTATTATATAATTGTTATTATTTTTCTAATGTTATTATATATAATATTTTTTATTATCCCTATTATTATTATTCTTTTAAAGTGTTATTATTGTTAACTTTTGTTATGGTTTATTGTTATTTTTGATAAGTGTATTGTTAATATAAATGTTATTATTGTTTTTATTATTTTTATAAGTGTATTAAATTATTGGTTATTATTTGTAATTGTTATTGTTATGTTATTATTATAATTGTTATTAAATTTATATGATTATTATTATTTTTTTATAAGTGTTATTGTAATATTGTTATTGTTTTTATTATTTTTATAAGTGTTATTGTTATTGTTTATTATTATAATTGTTATTGGATATTATTATAATTGTTATTATTATTATTATATTATTTTTACTAAGTGTTATTGTTAATATATTGTTTTATTGTTTTTATTATTTTTATAAGTTATTGTAGATTGTTATTATTATAAGTGTTATTATTATTATTCTTTTATAATTGTTATTTATTATTAGTAGTTTTTATTATTTTCTAGAAGTGTTATTTGTTAATATTGTTATTGTCTTTTATTATTTTATAAGTGTTATCTGTTATTGTTCTTATTATAATTGTTATTGTTATTATTATTATTGTTCTTATTATTATTATTATTATTTTCTATAAGTGTATTGTTAAATATTGTTCATGTTTTTATTATTTTTATAAGTGTTATTGTTATTGTGTTCTATATTATTAATTGTTATTGTTATTATTTAAATTGTTATATATTATTATTATTATTACTTTTTATAAGTGTATTGTTAATATTGTTATTGTTTTTATTATTTTTATAAGTGTTATTAGTTTATTGTTATTATTATAATTGTTATTGTTATTATTTTATAATTGTTATTTATTATTATTATTATTATTTATAAGTGTTATTTGTTAATATTGTTATTGTTTTTATTAATTTTTATAAGTGGTTATTGTTATTGTTTATTATTTATAATTGTTATTGTTATTATTATAATTGTGATATTATTATTATTATTATTATTTTTATAAGTGTTATTGTTAAATATTTATTGTTTTTATTATTTTATAAGTGTTATGTGTTTATTGTGTATTATTATAATTGTTATTGTTATTCTTTATAATTGTTATTATTATTATTATTATTATTTTCTATACGTGTTATTCGTTCATCTATGTTATTGTTGTTATTATTTTTATAAGTGTTATTATTGTTATTAGTTAATTATTATAATGTTATTGTTATCTATTTTATAATTGTTAATTATTTATTATTATTATTATTTTATCTAGTGTTATTGTTAATATGTTATTGTTTTTTATTATTTTGTATAAGTGTTATTGTTAATATTGTTATTGTTTTTATTATTTAATCTATCATGTTATTGTTATTCGATTATTCTTATAAGTGTTATTGTATAATCTTATTTATTATTCTTATTATTTTATATAGTGTTATTGTGTTTATGTTATTATTATTATTGTTCTTGTTATTAGTGTTATTGTTATTGTATTATTAGATTGTTATTTATTATAATTATTGTTATTGTTATTATTCTTATTCTCTTTAAGTCTTATAGTACTATTATGGTTATTGTTATCTTCTTCTTATAAGTGTTATGTTATTGTTATTATTTTATAATTGTTCTTATTATTATTTTATAATTTTTATTATTGTTATTGTTATTATTTGTTACATGTTATTGGGGTTATTTTTTTAAGTACCTTATCATTAATAAAAAGAATTGTTTTTTTATTTTTATAAGTGGTATTGTTATTGTTATTTATAATTGTTATTGGACTATTAATCATTGTTATTAATTATTATCTTATTATTTTTATAAGTGTTATTGTTAATATTGTTATTGTTTTTATTATTTTTATAAGTGTTATTGTTAATTGTATTATTATAATTGTTATTGTATTAAGTAGAATTGTTATTATTATTATTATTATTATTTTTATAAGTGTTATTGTTAATATTCTATATGGTTTTATTATTTTTATAAGTGTTATTGGTATTGTTATTATTATAATTGATTATTGTTATTAGTTTATAATTGTTATGAGTTATATTATTATTATTTTTATAAGTGGTATTGTTAATAATTGTTATTGATTTTATTATCTTTTATAAGTTGTATTGTTATTGTTATTATTATAATTGTTCTGTTATTCTTTTATAATTGTTATTTATATTATTATTATGTATTTTTATAAGTGTTATTGTTAATATTGTTCAGTTTTTTATTATTTTTATAAGTGTTCTAGTTATTCCGTTATATATTATAATTGTATTGTTATTATTTATAATTGTATATTATTATTATTATTATCTATTATTTTTATAAGTGTTATTGTTAATATTGTTATTGTTTTTTTATTATTTTATAAGTTTGTTATTGTTATGTTATTATAATTGTATTTTTTTATTATTATTAATTGTTATTATTAATTTATTATTATTATTATTTATAAGTATTATTCTAATGATTTATTGTTATTAATATTTTTATAAGTTGTTATTGTTGTATTATTATTATTATAATTGTATTGTCTATGAATTGTTATTGTTATTATTATTATTATTATTATTTTATAAGTGTTATAAATCATTGTTATTGTTTTTATTATTTATACGTAAGTTTATTGTTATGTTTATACTTATATGTTATTGTTATTATTTATTAATTATTAATGATTATATTATTATGATTTTATAAGTGGTATCTGTTTAATAAATTATTTTTTTTTTGTTATATGTTTTTATAAGTGTTATTATTGTATTGTTATATATACTATGATTATGTTATTAATTTAATTGTTATTAATATTTATTAATTATTTTTATAAGTGTTATTGTATTATTTATTATCTGTTATTGTATTTTATATTGGTTATAAGTGTTATTGTTATTATTATAAGTGTTATTGTTTTATTATAATTGTTATTTTATTATTATTTTATTTTTATAAGTGTTATGTTAATATTGTTATTGTTTTTATTATTTTTATAAGTGTTATTGTTATTGTTAGTATTATAATTGTTATTGTTTATTATTATATTGTTTTATTATTATTATTATTATTTTTATAAGGTGTTATTGGTTACATATTGTTATTGTTTTTTTATTTTTAGAAGTGTTATTGTTATTGTTGTTATTTATTAAATTGTTATTGTTATTATTATAATTGTTATTATTATATTATTATTATTTTATAAGTGTTTATGTTAATATTGTTATCGTTTTTATTATTTTTATAGTGTTATTGTTATTGTATTATTTAATAATATGTTATTGTTTATTTGTTATTAATTGTATTTCCTTATTATTGCATGCATTATTTTTACAGTAGTTATTGTTAATATGGTATTGTTTTTATTTTTTATAAGTGTTATTGTTATTGTTATTATTATATTGTTGTTGTTATTGTCACTCATCATTTTAATTGTTATTATTGTTATATATTATATTTTTATAAAGTGTGTATTGTTTTAATATTGTATTGTTTTTATTATTTTTATAAGTGTTACACCTGTTATGTTATTATTATAAGTTATTAATATTGTTATAATTGTGTTATTATTATTATTATTGTATTCACCTATATGTGTTATTTGTTATATTTGTTATTGTTTTTTATTATTTTTATATGTGTTATTGTTATATTGTATATTATATTGTTATTGTGATTATTTTATAATGTTTCTTATTTTCTTCATCCTTCATTTTATTAAGTGTTGTTCTTTAATATTGTTTTGTTTTTATTAGTTTCATAAGTGTTATTGTTATTGTTATTATTATAATATTATTATTATTATTATTAATACTGTTTTTATGTATTATTATTATTCTTTTTAATAAGTGTTATTGTTCAATATTGTTATTGGTTTTGACTATTTTTATAAGTGTTATTGTTATTGTTATTATTTATAATTCAGTATCAGATTAGAGAAGGTTATATACTTATTATGCGAATTAGACATGACATGATTTCAAGAGGGATCTCAGACAGACAGAGTGTGAATTATGGAACAGACAGAACTAGAGGGACAGACAGACAGAGTGGACACAGACAGACAGATAGAGGGTGACTATGTATTCGTAGAGGGACAGACAGACAGAGAGCGATCCAGACAGACAGAGGGACAGACAGACAGAGCTAGAGGGTTTCAGAACCTTACTCTATCTTCCTGTTTGGTGTGGCCGGCACAGGCCTTGCCATCCTCCATATGTCAGGGGGGGTAAACTCAGGGCGAGCTCTGGGTAGGTGTTCATCCTAGGGGCTCTCCATTCCATCCATGGGGTTTTGAGGGGTTAAGAAAGTTCACTGGGAACCCACAACATTTGCATCTCATATAACCTGGAATGTGTATCCATTGTTCATATTGCACTACACCAGAGAATAACTGGGGAATTTGCGTCAAAAGGTACACACCTGGTTGTGGGTGCAGACGGTTAACAACATAGTCATGCTGGAATTAACATATTATTATCTCTATTTTTACAGCTATACCGAATGTGTGCTATGTACACTAGAGTCTACTGTGTGCTAAGTCCACATGTGTGTAATATTGTTGAAATTGGCACTCACCTGCGAACGTGTGTATTATTCAACTATTGTGGTACCATCAATGGCGAATTATCCTCATCATTGCACTGACATGGAATGATATGTATAAGTAGTCATTTGCTATACACGTGCATGTATCCAGCATCGTTTATTGGTAGATTGTACCACATATGAAGGCATGCACTTAAGTTTTCATTACACATATGTGTAACTACCTGGAACGTGGTATGTTCCTGGACCACAACTATTATGTCACTTCATTTAAATACATTTTTAACCACCTGGAAAAAGTGTGATAATTATTGCTCATGATCTGTATACACACTGGAATGCATGCATTATTGTTAATATTATTAACTGATTGATCTGTTAAGTATTGCCACTATTACCAAACACGTGGAATGTATTTTTTATTAGTTAATATTTTGTTACACACCTGGAATGTTGTGTCATTATTGTCATTGTATACATCCTGGATTGTATATCTCCTTCGATTAATGTTTACCAGCATTATTGTTCATATTGTATACACCTGGGAATGTATGTTAAAATATTTTTGCACTATTGTATCAATTATTGTTCATATTCTATCCACTTTGCATGTATGTATACATCTTTAATAGTGGTGTCATTATTTTCTTAACTGGCGGGAACCCAACATTCCGTCTAGTCAATTATAACAGGCCTTCCCATCCTCCATAGCAAAAGACAGACGGACAGAAAGCAATACAGACAGACTGTGGGTATGTTTCCTTGGAACACAGACAGGATATTTCATTAGACTCATTTACAGTCAGACAGAGGGACTTACAGACAAAGGGACAGATAGACAGACGTTTGGCCCCAGGAATCATGCCATTTTAATTATTATCTCTAATGTTCCAGGCCTTTGCACTAGACAGACAGAGGGACAATGTTCCTGGTACATCATCAATCATGGACAGACATGAATATAGGAGGGATTCTCACATGCACCACCAGTATGTCATAGTAGGAGGATAGATCTTTCCTTTGGAACATGTACATATGACAGAGGGACAGGATATAATCTCATTTCCACCCTCTGGCACTTAACCATACACGTAGTTATCGTTCCTGGATTTACCACAAACATTGGAACTTAACCAATTAAACTCCTCTCCACCTTTTTAGCAGTCTACCCGTCAAAGGCCTGAGGTGTTTAGTTTTTCCATAGCCGGGAGTGGTACACAACAGCCACTTCAGTAATCATTTGCCAGGCCATGCACACTGCACATTGTAGTTCCTGGACCACAGCATGCACTTCATTAACTGATTCCACCCTACACTACCAACACGTGGTAGTTCCTTTACCACACTTTTCTATTTCATTAACTCATTCCACCATCCAAAACATACTTTGACGACCTGGATCACAACATGCACTTCAGTAACTCATTTTCGACCCTTTGCCCACTGTACCAATCACGTTGGGTAGTAAGTTCCTGGAACACAACAATGCATTTCATTTTAATTGTCTCACATTCCGTACCCATGCACAACCAACACGTGGTTAAAGTTCCTGCGGACCCACAACCAGTGCACTTCAAATTAACTCTGGATTCCTACCCTGGCACTACCAACTACGTTTGGTAGTTCCTTGGACCACAACATGCACTTCATTTAATCTACATTCCACCCTGCTTATTCCACCAAACCGTTGAGAGGTAGATTACTGGTAACATTAAACATGCATTTAAATATTAACAAAATTCCACCCTGCAGATACTTGTATCCATACAGCGTGGTATGCTCTCCTGTGAACACAACATTGCACTTTCATTTAACTCATCCACATGCACTATACACAACCAACACGTGGTAGTAGCCTGGACCTCATTATTCATGCATCTTTATATTTATAGACTCCATTCCACTCATTGCACTAACCTAGCACCGTGGGTTAGTCTCCTGGAACATAACATGTCATCTTTTCATTAATCTCATTCTCATCCCTATTCACAACCAATCACTATGAGTAGATTCCTAGGAACATAACATGCATTTCATTTAATCACTTTCAATTCCACCCTGGCTCACATACCAAACACAGTGGTTAGTTCCCTGCGACCAACAACATGCACTTCATTAACTCAATTCCACGCTTGTCTACTACCAACATGTGGCATAGTTTCCTGGAACATATACAGGCACTTCATTAACTCTATTCACACCTTTTTTTGCACTACCAACCAGTTCGTGGAACACAACATGCATATCATTTTCTCATGTCCACCCTGCACCACCCAGCACGTGGTAGTTCCTGGAACATAACATGCACTTCATTAACTCATTCCACCCTGCACCAACCAGCACGTGGTAGTTCCTGGAACATAACATGCATTTCATTAACTCATTCCACCCTGCACTACCAACACGTGGTAGTTCCTGGAACACAACATGCACTTCATTAACTCATTCCACGCATGCACCAACAGCAGGTGGGAGTTAGTTACATTGAGGACCTCAAACATGCATTTCATTAACTCATTCCACCATGCACTACCAACACGTGGTAGTTCCTGGAACTTAACATGCATTTCATTAACTCATTCCACCATGCACTACCAACACGTGGTAGTTCCTGGAACAAAACATGCACTTCATTAACTCATTCCACCATGCACCACCAGCACGTGGTAGTTCCTGGAAAATAACATGCATTTCATTAACTCATTCCAACCTGCACTACCAACACGTGGTAGTTCCTAGATCACAACATGCACTTCATTAACTCATTCCACCATGCACAACCAACACGTGGACCACGAACATGCATTTTCATTACTCCTTCCACGCTGCACTACCAAAACACGTGGTAGGTCTTGACCTCAACATGCATTTCATTAACCATCCACCATGCACTCCAAAACGTGTAGTTCATGGACCACAGCATGCACTTCATTAACTCATTCGACCCTGCCACTACCAACACGTGTGTTACTGGAACACAAACTGCATTCATTACTCAATCCACCCTGCACCACCAGCTGTGGTAGTTCCTGGACAAAAACAGCACTTCATTCACTCATTCCACCCTGCATACCACCCAAACACGTGGTAGTTCCTGGACACTAGAGCATGCACTTCATTAATCATTCCACCATGCCACTACCAACTCGTCGGTAGTTCTAGGAACATAACATGCATTTCATTAACACATTCCACCCTAGCAACACCAGCACGTGTAGTTCCTGGGACACAAACATGCAGCTTCATTAACTCATTCCACCCTGCCACTACAACAAGTGGAGTTCCTGGACCACAAATGACACTTCAATTAACTCATTCCACCTCTGCACTACCAACACGTGGTAGTTCCTGGAACATAACATGCATTTCATTAACACATTCACACCTGCATACCAACAAGTGGTAGTACTGGACCACAACATGCACCATTAACACATTCCACCGCACTACCAACCACTTGTACGTTCCGAGGAACACAACATGCACTTCATTAACTCATCACCTGCACTACCAACACGTGGAACACAACAGCACTTCATAACTCATTCCACCCTTTGCACTACCAACACGTGGACCACATACCATGCCTTTTCATTAACTAATTCCACCATGGCCTACCAACACGGTAGTTCCTGGCACAACAACATGCACTCATATACACATTCCACCCGGCACACCATAACGTGGTAGTTCCTGGCCCACAACAGGCACTTCATTAACTCATTTCCACCCCTGCACCACCAGCACGTGGTAGTTCCTGGAAATAACAGGCATTTCATTAACTCCTTTCCACCCTGCACACATACACAGTGGACAACAACATGACTCATTAACCTAATTTCACCTGCACTAACCAAAACCAAGGTGGTGGTTTCCGGACCACAACATGCTTCATTAACTCATTCCACCCTGCACCACAGCACGTGGTTAGTTCCTGGAAAATAACATGCATTTCATTAACTCATTCCACCCTGCCCCACCAGAAGTGTTAGTTCCTGTAACATAAACATGCATATTAACTCATTCCACATGCATTACCAACACGGGGAGTTCCTGGAACATACATGCATTCATTAACTCATTCCATCCTGCACTAACAACAGTGGTAGTTACTGGAACATAACATGCATTCATTAACACTTCCACCTGTTCACTCCAACAGTTGGTAGTTCCTGAACACAACATGCACTTCATTAACTCATTTCCACCCGCACTACCAACACGTGTAACCAACATGCACTTCATTAACTCATTCCACCCTGCACTACCAAACCTGGGTAGTTCCGAGAAACAAACATTCCTACATTAACTCATTCCACCCTGCATACCAAAAACGGGGTTAGTTCCTGACCATAAACTATGCACTTCTATCATTTCCACAAGGCACACCAACACGTGGTAGTTCTGGACCAAAACATGCACTTCATTAATCATTCAACCCGCACTACCAACACGTGGACCACAACATGCATTCATTAACTCATTCCACCAGCAACATACCAACCGTGGTAGTTCCTGGACCACAACATGCAACTTCATAACACATTCCACTGCACACCAACACGTGGTAGGTCCTGGCCCACAACATGCACTTCATTAACTGTTCAACCTGCACACCAGAACGTGGTAGTCATTGGAAACTAACAATGCCATTCATTCACCTCATTTTCCACCTGCACACAACACGTTGGACCAAACAGAAACTTCATTAACTCATCCACCTTGCATACCAACACGTCGGTGGTCCATGCGACACAACATGCACTTCATTACTATTCCACCTGCACCACCGCACGTGTAGTTCTGGACACATAACATGCACTCATCAACTATATCAACCCTGCACTACCAAAACGTGGTTAGTTACTGGAACATAACATGCATTTCATTAATATTCCACCGTTACACCCAAACACGTGGTAGTTTGCTCCTGGAACATTAACATGCATTCATTAACTCATTCCACCGCACTACCAACACGTGGTAGTCTGGAACTGAACATGCTTCATTAATCCATTCACCTGCACTGCCAACACGGGTAGTTCCTGGCCACAACAGCACGTCATTAATCATTCCACCCTGCACTACCAACACGTGGTAGTTCCTATCTATCACAACATAACTTCCATTAATCATTCACCCGCACTACAAAACGTGGCAGTTCCTGTCAACACAACAGCACTTCATTAACTCATTCCACCCTGCACTACCAAACACGTGGAGTTCTGGACCACAAAATGCACTTTCATTAACTCATTCCACCATTGCACTACAACACTGGGTAGTTCCTGGACACAACATGCACTCATACTCATTCACCTGCACTACCAACCGTGGTAGTTCCCGAACACAACAATGCCTTTCATTAACTCATTCCACACTGCACCACCAACACGCTGGAACACAACATACATTCATTAACTCATTACACGCTGCATACCAACACGTGGTCGTTCTGGACCACAACATGCATTTCATGAACTCATTCCACCCTGGCCCCCCAAAAAAAACCTTTTTAAACCAAATAAAAAAAACCCCCCCCCCAACGTGGTATTCCGAGAACATAACATGCACTTCATAACTCATTACACCCTGCACTACCAAAACACGTGCAGTTCCTGGAACCATAACATGCATTCATTAACTCATTCCACCTGCACTACCAACAGTGGCAGTTCCTGGAAACATAACAGCATTCATTAACTCATTACACCCGCATACCAACACGTGGCAGTTCCTGGACCATAGCATTACATTTCATTAAATCATTCCACGTGCACTACAAACACGT
>JAGGCT020004130.1:26207-43707 GCA_017654935.2 Phymorhynchus buccinoides
GTATGGAGGGAAAAACAAAAACCAAAAACCTAGTTTTTTGAACACCCAGAGTCCGTAACAAAAAGGAGTTTGGTGTTTTACCCAAAAACTAATCCCCAACAGTCATCTCTTCAGTGGATGTAAAAAACCCACACCCTCTTTTTAAACTGGGTTCTCTCCTAAGAACCCCAAAACGCCCTAAACAACACTTCCGTTACAATCCTTTTACACGACTCAGTCTAGGGGTAATATCTCATCAAAAAGGATTAACTAAAAGGTTTCACTTTTTCTGGAACAACAAGCCTTTCATACACTTAGAAAATTGTAGCCTTTCAAATACAAAAATTAACAATTACATTCTTCTGAAAATGCGCTGGATCATCCCCCCGCCCCCCGTTTTGGGGGGGGTGGGGGTCTTGTAGTTCTAAGATGACACTTAAGTCTGAAAATATCACATATCATTTCTCCACCAAAAATTATGTCCTTTCCTTTCTCATTTCTGTCCAGAAGGGTAGATGAACTGCAGGCTAAAGAATGCGATTTCGGCCAAATGGCATTCCCAATGTACTTCAAAAAGGCCTTGAATCATTGAAATGACGATCTTCGCTTTCTCTCTAAAATAAAAACCAGAAAGAAAAAATAAGAAAAAACGGTATGAACAGTTTTACAAGGCCCCTATCAGTCATAGCTAATGAAGTCGCAACTGGAATAACCCTCTGTTATCCAGCTCGAAAGAGAGTCTCTTAATACCTAATTAAGCTAGGAGCGAATTGGCGCGTAGGCTAAACAGCTAGGTCGTCAAGGCTAATACATTATGGCCGGGGGCTAGCTAAAGCATACCGTGGCAAGGCTTAAACATTAGCCGTGGGCTAAAAAACCTGGTGCTCGCGAGGGCTAAATCATATTAACCGGGGCAGGCAGTGTAATAATGCAGGCCCGCGCGTGTGACGCATTTAGTATTCTGAATCTCTGTGAAACTCAAATACGCTTTGAACCGAGAATAACGATTTGTACGACCCTTAAAAACACACAAATGTGATGAGCAAAAACAGTGATTCATTGATACGAGCATGTGCCTAGTGCGGTTTGAAGGTACCTAAATTCTTACGACGCGGCAAAAACCTATCCAACTGACCGAAGTCATGACCCAGCTCAGCCATTGCCTTTATGCGCCTTATGACAAAAATTCAAGCAAATAGATTAAGAGTAGATGAACCTTACAGAAAATAACGTACACAAATACCACATGTTAGCATTAATCCTATAAAGCTAGCTACTTTTAGCTTGTTACGCGCTGCATTCTTGTAGGGAAAAAAGTTTTAACCGGATTAATACCTAATTTTATGCTAGCTACTGACCAAACTTCCAAGTGGGCGTGAATGAAGACAGAAGAATCCTGCCACACTAAGTCAGTCGCTAGCTCTGGGTCACGCCAAGGGCTCGGGGTAAGCGCGAGCAGGTGGAAAGGGTTCCGGACCGGCCACGGCTTTCTTCCAGGACTCCAGTGAACGCCAGGGGCGATGACGGGGAAGGGAGGACGATGAGGACCCAAATAAAAAGGGGTGAAGATGGCGATGAAGATGAAGAGGAGAAACGATGTCAGCCGAAGCTCTACAGCTTCGCTATCCCCACGTCTAGGACTCGTGCAGGATCAACAATTGATAACAGGATCCTTCAGGGACGTGGCCCTCACCACACCTCAGCACTGGGCGGCAGTAGGTGGACAGAACGATGAAAAGGAAAAAGGATGAAGCGATGAAGCGATGTTGCTTAACTGAAGGAAAAATATGGAGTGAACGTTTGACCGGTCTTAAAACTCATGAAGTCCCCAGTTGAATGTGGAGTCTCGCGAGAGGTCAGAGCTAACACGGATTGCACGGATTTCACAAGTAGGTTGTCACGATTAGGTTCAAAGAAAAAGGAAAGATCTCGGGGTCCTTTGTGATCGAGTGGTAGACTGTGCCTTTCTCTGTCTCTGTTCAGAAGAACAATGTCACAAACTCGTGACAAGCAGGATCACTCCCACACACCATGAGAGTACTTCACTTAATTATTTGCGAACAATTCCCTCCCCCCCCCCTCTTACAGTTCTAACACTTATTTATTGCCTCACTACGGATCTGAACACAACTTTATTTATCCCCCCCCCCCCTCTTACAGTTCTAACACTTATTTATTGCCTCACTGCGGATCTGAACACAACTTTATTTATCACCCGCCTACCCCCTTCACTCACACCATTATACGCAGTGAAGCAATCCTTCAGAAATATAAAACTTTGCGTAATAATAAAATAAAATAAATATATATAACATTGAGCAACATCACACACACCCCCCCCCCCCCACCCCCACCCACACACACCAACCACTACACTGTAACCAACATATATGATTAAATTACATATAGGTTAAAAAGAATTCACATCTGTAACACCATAAGACAAACATACTATAGCTAAATGTAAAGTGAAAAACATGTTAAATAAAATGTCCAAACAATAAATTAAGAAGCACTTTAGCACATGCGCACTAAATTCTCTCTCACACACACACGTACACGCACCGAACAACAACAACGCACGAGCAAGCACACGCTCACACACATTGCACACGTGCGCACACACACACACACACACGTTTAAAACAGAAAAACAGGACTAATAGTGAAATACACACCCACGCTCCCACCCACAGCACATGTACACACATACACACCCACATGACACACACTCACACATGCACGTCACACACGCACGCACGCACACAACGCACACACACACACACACACACACACACACGTTTAAAACAGAAAAAACAGGATTAATAGTGAAATACACACCCACGCTCCCACCCACAGCACATGTACACACACATACACAACCATGCACACACGCACACATGCACGCACAACACGCACGCACGCACACTCCACACACACACACACACAGCTTGGATCAAGCAGGGTGACGGTGCCGTTCACAGGGCAGCGTTGCAGAGGCGCACAGTGGCTGGCAGAAAGGATTTCTGCAGACGGCTGGTCCGCACCCTGAAGCAATGCAGGCGGCGAGAGCTGTCCCTGATCGGCCAGCAGGACTCCACAGCAGGGTGGAGGGGGTGAGAAGCGTCGGTCATGACCCTCCTCAGCTTCCTGACGGCAGCTTGCTGGTAGAGGACCGCTGGTGACGTGAGGTCCTCCTTCACCAATCGTTTGGCAGTCCTGGTCACTCTCTCCAGCCTGTCGGTGACAGCTTGCTTGGCACTGCTATTGAAGCAGAGCTGGTTGAATAGCATGACACTCTGGATGGTGGCCTGGTAGAAGAGTGACAGGATCTTCGGGCACACCTAGAAGGACCTCAGCTTCCGCAGAAAGTACAACCGCTGGTTGGCCTTCCGGCAGCAGGCGTCCACGTTTGGGGTCCATGACAGCTCGTCGTCGATGATGGTGCCCAAGTACTTGTAGGAGTCAACAGTGTCCACTGGCTGGCCCTTGATGATGATGGACTGGACGTCCGTCTTGACTTTACAGAAGTCAATCACAAATTCCTTGGTCTTGGACACATTGAGCTCCAAGAAGTTTAGTCACACCAGTCGACGAGCCTCTGGACAGCAGCCAGGTACTGGGACTCGTCCTGCTGAATCAGGCCCGTCAGGGACGTGTTGTCAGCGAATTTGACCTGCAGAGTGGAGGCCTCGGTACTGCGGCAGTCGGCGGTGTACAGGACGAAGAGTGCAGGGGACAGCACCCCCCCTGGGGACCTCCGGTGTTGGTGACCAGTCTGCTGGACAGTGCCCCGCCCACTCGGACTCCCTGTGACCTTTCTTTAAGAAAGCTGAAGATCCATCAAGTGAGCAGGGGTTTGACTGACATGGCCTGGAGCTTCTGTACCATGAGATGCGGCTGGATCGTATTGAATGCGCTGCTGAAGTCGATGAAGAGGACTCTGGTGTACGTCTTCGGCTTGTCAAGGTGTTGCAGGATGTTGTGTAGGAGGGTCAGGATGGCATATTCTGTGCTCTTGTTCTTTGCGTACACAAGCTGGAGTGGGTCTTGATGGTCAGCAGTCTCTGTTCTAAGGTGGCGAAGCACAATCCTCTCCAGGCACTTGAATGGTATTGAGGTGAGTGCCACTGGTCTGTAGTCGTTCAGCTCCTTGGGCGACGACTTCTTGGGGACTGGTACAATGGTTGAGGCCTTCCAGGTGCTGGGAATGGTGCCTTCATCCAGGGATCGTTGGTACAGTTTAGCAAACACAGGGGCCAGAGAGTCCATGCACTCCTTCAGAGTCCTGCCAGAGACGTCATCCGGGCCGGCAGCACTGCGGGTCTTCACTAGGGTTAGGGTTAGGGTGTGTTTGCTCTGGAAGACGCTCCTCACCTCTTCCTCGGTGATGTCCAGAGGGCGTGAGGGATGACTGAGGATCTCTTCCATGGCTTTCTCCTGCTCACGAGCGAAGTCATGCTTGTCAAACCGGCTGTAGAAAGAGTTGAGTTCTTCAGCAAGCTGGGCCTCAGTGGTCTGGAGTTGGGCTTTCTCTGTGTGTGTGTGTGTGTGTGTGTGTGTTTATGTACATGTGTCTCTTGTGTGTGTGTGTGTGTGTGTGTTTATGTACATATGTCTCTTTGTGTGTGTGTCTGTGTGTGTGTGTGTCTGTGTCTGTGTGTGTGTCAAGTTAAGTCAAGTCAAAATGTTATTTCCAGATGGCTTAGTGGTTCATTCAGTTTCCAGCTATGTACACAGTGGGTCTTCCAGCTATGTACACAGTGGGTCTTCCAGCTATGTACACAGTGGGTCTTCCAGTTATGTACACAATGGGTCTTCCAGCTATGTACACAGTGGGTCTTCCAGCTATGTACACAGTGGGTCTTCCAGCTTTGTACACAGTGGGTCTTCCAGCTATGTACACAGTGGGTATTCCAGCTTTCTACACAATGGGTCTTCCAGCTATGTACACAGTGGGTCTTCCAGCTATGTACACAGTGGGTCTTCCAGCTTTCTACACAATGGGTCTTCCAGCTTTCTACACAATGGGTCTTCCAGCTATGTACACAGTGGGTCTTCCAGCTTTCTACACAATGGGTCTTCCAGCTATGTACACAGTGGGTCTTCCAGCTATGTACACAGTGGGTCTTCCAGCTTTGTACACAGTGGGTCTTCCAGCTTTGTACACAGTGGGTCTTCCAGCTATGTACACAGTGGGTCTTCCAGCTATGTACACAGTGGGTCTTCCAGCTTTCTACACAATGGGTCTTCCAGCTTTGTACACAGTGGGTCTTCCAGCTATGTACACAGTGGGTCTTCCAGCTTTCTACACAATGGGTCTTCCAGCTATGTACACAGTGGGTCTTCCAGCTATGTACACAGTGGGTCTTCCAGCTTTCTACACAATGGGTCTTCCAGCTTTGTACACAGTGGGTCTTCCAGCTATGTACACAGTGGGTCTTCCAGCTATGTACACAGTGGGTCTTCCAGCTTTCTACACAATGGGTCTTCCAGCTATGTACACAGTGGGTCTTCCAGCTATGTACACAGTGGGTCTTCCAGCTTTCTACACAATGGGTCTTCCAGCTTTGTACACAGTGGGTCTTCCAGCTATGTACACAGTGGGTCTTCCAGCTATGTACACAGTGGGTCTTCCAGCTTTGTACACAGTGGGTCTTCCAGCTATGTACACAGTGGGTCTTCCAGCTATGTACACAGTGGGTATTCCAGCTTTCTACACAATGGGTCTTCCAGCTATGTACACAGTGGGTCTTCCAGCTTTGTACACAGTGGGTCTTCCAGCTATGTACACAGTGGGTCTTCCAGCTTTGTACACAGTGGGTCTTCCAGCTTTGTACACAGTGGGTCTTCCAGCTATGTACACAGTGGGTCTTCCAGCTTTGTACACAGTGGGTCTTCCAGCTATGTACACAGTGGGTCTTCCAGCTTTCTACACAATGGGTCTTCCAGCTTTCTACACAGTGGGTCTTCCAGCTATGTACACAGTGGGTCTTCCAGCTTTCTACACAATGGGTCTTCCAGCTTTGTACTCAGTGGGTATTCCAGCTTTCTACACAATGGGTCTTCCAGCTATGTACACAGTGGGTCTTCCAGCTTTGTACACAGTGGGTCTTCCAGCTTTGTACACAGTGGGTCTTCCAGCTTTCTACACAGTGGGTCTTCCAGCTATGTACACAGTGGGTCTTCCAGCTTTCTACACAATGGGTCTTCCAGCTTTGTACACAGTGGGTATTCCAGCTTTCTACACAATGGGTCTTCCAGCTTTGTACACAGTGGGTCTTCCAGCTTTGTACACAGTGGGTCTTCCAGCTTTGTACACAGTGGGTCTTCCAGCTATGTACACAGTGGGTCTTCCAGCTTTCTACACAATGGGTCTTCCAGCTTTGTACACAGTGGGTCTTCCAGCTATGTACACAGTGGCTATGTACACAGTGGGTCTTCCAGCTATGTACACAGTGGGTCTTCCAGCTTTCTACACAATGGGTCTTCCAGCTTTGTACACAGTGGGTCTTCCAGCTTTGTACACAGTGGGTCTTCCAGCTTTGTACACAGTGGGTCTTCCAGCTATGTACACAGTGGGTCTTAGTGGTTCATTGACAGCTCTGTCCAGTTCGCAGGATGGCGTATGGATTGTGGACTAGCCTTCTGCTCTGAAGACAAATTCCAGTCCAGCCCTCTGAAATAGCAGTTACCTACTGTGCTAACTCACAGTGGAGGATTGTGCTGGGCTGCCAATCCATTCATAGGTGAGATTGATCAACAGTCTAGTTATGCTCACAGACAGTGCACTAACTCTGTGTCACCCTACCAATCCTGGGTGAGATTAATCGACAGTCTAGTTATGCTCACAAACAGTGCACTAACTCTGTGTCACCCTACCAATCCTGGGTGAGATTAATCGACAGTCTAGTTATGCTCACAAACAGTGCACTAACTCTGTGTCACCCTACCAATCCTGGGTGAGATTAATCGACAGTCTAAATATGCTCACACACAGTGCACTAACTCTGTGTCACCCTACCAATCCATTCATAGGTGAGATTGATCAACAGTCTAGTTATGCTCACAGACAGTGCACTAACTCTGTGTCACCCTACCAATCCTGGGTGAGATTAATCGACAGTCTAAATATGCTCACAAACAGTGCACTAACTCTGTGTCACCCTACCAATCCTGGGTGAGATTGATTGACAGTCTAGTTATGCTCACAAACAGTGCACTAACTCTGTGTCACCCTACCAATCCTGGGTGAGATTGATTGACAGTCTAGTTATGCTCACAAACAGTGCACTAACTCTGTGTCACCCTACCAATCCTGGGTGAGATTTATCGACAGTCTAGATATGCTCACAAACAGTGCACTAACTCTGTGTCACCCTACCAATCCTGGGTGAGATTAATCGACAGTCTAAATATGCTCACACACGGTGCACTAACTCTGTGTCACCCTACCAATCCTGGGTGAGATTGATCGACAGTCTAGATATGCTCACACACAGTGCACTAACTCTGTGTCACCCTACCAATCCTGGGTGAGATTAATCGACAGTCTAGTTATGCTCACAAACAGTGCACTAACCCTGTGTCACCCTACCAATCCTGGGTGAGATTAATCGACAGTCTAGTTATGCTCACACACAGTGCACTAACTCTGTGTCATCCTACCAATCCATTCATAGGTGAGATTAATCGACAGTCTAGTTATGCTCACAAACAGTGCACTAACTCTGTGTCACCCTACCAATCCTGGGTGAGATTAATCGACAGTCTAGTTATGCTCACAAACAGTGCACTAACTGTGTCATCCTACCAATCCTGGGTGAGATTAATCGACAGTCTAGTTATGCTCACACACAGTGCACTAACTCTGTGTCACCCTACCAATCCTGGGTGAGATTAATCGACAGTCTAGTTATGCTCACACACAGTGCACTAACTCTGTGTCACCCTACCAATCCATTCATAGGTGAGATTAATCGACAGTCTAGTTATGCTCACAAACAGTGCACTAACTCTGTGTCACCCTACCAATCCTGGGTGAGATTGATCGACAGTCTAGTTATGCTCACAAACAGTGCACTAACTCTGTGTCACCCTACCAATCCTGGGTGAGATTAATCGACAGTCTAGATATGGTGAGATTAATCGACAGTCTAGTTATGCTCACAGTGCACAGTGCTACTATCGACTCTAGTTATGCTGTGTCACAGTGGTGCCTACCAATCCATGTCATCCTAGGTGAGATTCATCCACAGTGGTGCCAATACACAATGTGTACTAACTGTGTCATCCTAGGTGAGATTCATCCACAGTGGTGCCAATACACAATGTGCACTAACTGTGTCATCCTGGGTGAGATTCATCCACAGTGGTGCCAATACACAATGTGTACTAACTGTGTCATCCTGGGTGAGATTCATCCACAGTGGTGCCAATACACAATGTGTACTAACTGTGTCATCCTCCACAGTGGTGCCAATACACAATGTGAACTAAGTCATCCTAGGTTCATCCACAGTGGTGCCAATACACAATGTGCACTAACTGTGTCATCCTAGGTGAGATTCATCCACAGTGGTGGTGCACTAACTGTGTGTCAAGGTGAGATTCATCCAGATGGTGCCAATACACAATGTGTACTAACTGTGTCATCCTAGGTGAGATTCATCCACAGTGGTGCCAATACACAATGTGTACTAACTGCACTAACTGTGTCATCCTAGGTGAGATCATCCACAGTGGTGCCAATACACAATGTGTACTAACTGTGTCATCCTAGGTGAGATTCATCCACAGTGGTGCCAATACACAATGTGTACTAACTGTGTCATCCTAGGTGAGATTCATCCACAGTGTGTCATGTGTACCTGTGTCAGGTGAGATTCATCCACAGTGGTGCCAATACACAATGTGTACTAACTGTGTGTCATCCTAGGTGAGATTCATCCACAGTGGTGCCAATACACAATGTGTACTAACTGTGTGTCATCCTAGGTGAGATTCATCCACAGTGGTGCCAATACACAATGTGTACTAACTGTGTCATCCTAGGTGAGATCATCCACAGTGGTGCCAATACACAATGTGTACTAACTGTGTCATCCTAGGTGAGATTCATCCACAGTGGTGCCAATACACAATGTGTACTAACTGTGTCATCCTAGGTGAGATCATCCACAGTGGTGCCAATACACAATGTGCACTAACTGTGTCATCCTAGGTGAGATTCATCCACAGTGGTGCACAATGTGCACTAACTGTGTCATCCTAGGTGAGATCATCCACAGTGGTGCCAATACACAATGTGAACTAACTGTGTCATCCTAGGTGAGATTCATCCACAGTGGTGCCAATACACAATGTGTACTAAACTAACTGTGTCATCCTAGGTGAGATTCATCCACAGTGGTGCCAATACACAATGTGAACTAACTGTGTCATCCTAGGTGAGATTCATCCACAGTGGTGCCAATACACAATGTGTACTAACTGTGTCATCCTAGGTGAGATCATCCACAGTGGTGCCAATACACAATGTGTACTAACTGTGTCATCCTAGGTGAGATTCATCCACAGTGGTGCCAATACACAATGTGTACTAACTGTGTCATCCTAGGTGAGATTCATCCACAGTGGTGCCAATACACAATGTGTACTAACTGTGTCATCCTAGGTGAGATTCATCCACAGTGGTGCCAATACACAATGTGCACTAACTGTGTCATCCTAGGTGAGATTCATCCACAGTGGTGCCAATACACAATGTGCACTAACTGTGTCATCCTGGGTGAGATTCATCCACAGTGGTGCCAATACACAATGTGCACTAACTGTGTCATCCTAGGTGAGATTCATCCACAGTGGTGCCAATACACAATGTGTACTAACTGTGTCATCCTAGGTGAGATCATCCACAGTGGTGCCAATACACAATGTGTACTAACTGTGTCATCCTAGGTGAGATTCATCCACAGTGGTGCCAATACACAATGTGTACTAACTGTGTCATCCTGGGTGAGATTCATCCACAGTGGTGCCAATACACAATGTGTACTAACTGTGTCATCCTGGGTGAGATTCATCCACAGTGGTGCCAATACACAATGTGTACTAACTGTGTCATCCTGGGTGAGATTCATCCACAGTGGTGCCAATACACAATGTGTACTAACTGTGTCATCCTAGGTGAGATTCATCCACAGTGGTGCCAATACACAATGTGTACTAACTGTGTAATCCTGGGTGAGATTCATCCACAGTGGTGCCAATACACAATGTGCACTAACTGTGTCATCCTAGGTGAGATTCATCCACAGTGGTGCCAATACACAATGTGCACTAACTGTGTCATCCTAGGTGAGATCATCCACAGTGGTGCCAATACACAATGTGTACTAACTGTGTCATCCTAGGTGAGATTCATCCACAGTGGTGCCAATACACAATGTGTACTAACTGTGTGTCATCCTAGGTGAGATTCATCCACAGTGGTGCCAATACACAATGTGTACTAACTCTGTGTCATCCTAGGTGAGATCATCCACAGTGGTGCCAATACACAATGTGCACTAACTGTGTCATCCAAGGTGAGATCATCCACAGTGGTGCCAATACACAATGTGTACTAACTGTGTCATCCTAGGTGAGATTCATCCACAGTGGTGCCAATACACAATGTGCACTAACTGTGTCATCCTAGGTGAGATTCATCCACAGTGGTGCCAATACACAATGTGTACTAACTGTGTCATCCTAGGTGAGATTCATCCACAGTGGTGCCAATACACAATGTGCACTAACTGTGTCATCCTGGGTGAGATTCATCCACAGTGGTGCCAATACACAATGTGCACTAACTGTGTCATCCTGGGTGAGATTCATCCACAGTGGTGCCAATACACAATGTGCACTAACTGTGTCATCCTAGGTGAGATTCATCCACAGTGGTGCCAATACACAATGTGCACTAACTGTGTCATCCTGGGTGAGATTCATCCACAGTGGTGCCAATACACAATGTGTACTAACTGTGTCATCCTGGGTGAGATTCATCCACAGTGGTGCCAATGCACAATGTGTACTAACTGTGTGTCATCCTGGGTGAGATTCATCCACAGTGGTGCCAATACACAATGTGTACTAACTGTGTCATCCTGGGTGAGATTCATCCACAGTGGTGCCAATACACAATGTGTACTAACTGTGTGTCATCCTAGGTGAGATCATCCACAGTGGTGCCAATACACAATGTGTACTAACTGTGTCATCCTGGGTGAGATTCATCCACAGTGGTGCCAATACACAATGTGTACTAACTGTGTGTCATCCTAGGTGAGATCATCCACAGTGGTGCCAATACACAATGTGTACTAACTGTGTCATCCTGGGTGAGATTCATCCACAGTGGTGCCAATACACAATGTGCACTAACTGTGTCATCCTAGGTGAGATTCATCCACAGTGGTGCCAATACACAATGTGCACTAACTGTGTCATCCTAGGTGAGATTCATCCACAGTGGTGCCAATACACAATGTGCACTAACTGTGTCATCCTGGGTGAGATTCATCCACAGTGGTGCCAATGCACAATGTGTACTAACTGTGTCATCCTGGGTGAGATTCATCCACAGTGGTGCCAATACACAATGTGCACTAACTGTGTGTCATCCTAGGTGAGATTCATCCACAGTGGTGCCAATACACAATGTGCACTAACTGTGTCATCCTGGGTGAGATCATCCACAGTGGTGCCAATACACAATGTGTACTAACTGTGTCATCCTAGGTGAGATTCATCCACAGTGGTGCCAATACACAATGTGTACTAACTGTGTGTCATCCTGGGTGAGATTCATCCACAGTGGTGCCAATACACAATGTGCACTAACTGTGTCATCCTGGGTGAGATTCATCCACAGTGGTGCCAATACACAATGTGCACTAACTGTGTCATCCTAGGTGAGATTCATCCACAGTGGTGCCAATACACAATGTGCACTAACTGTGTCATCCTAGGTGAGATTCATCCACAGTGGTGCCAATACACAATGTGTACTAACTGTGTGTCATCCTGGGTGAGATTCATCCACAGTGGTGCCAATACACAATGTGTACTAACTCTGTGTCATCCTAGGTGAGATCATCCACAGTGGTGCCAATACACAATGTGCACTAACTGTGTCATCCAAGGTGAGATCATCCACAGTGGTGCCAATACACAATGTGTACTAACTGTGTCATCCTAGGTGAGATTCATCCACAGTGGTGCCAATATACAATGTGTACTAACTGTGTCATCCTGGGTGAGATTCATCCACAGTGGTGCCAATACACAATGTGCACTAACTGTGTCATCCTGGGTGAGATTCATCCACAGTGGTGCCAATACACAATGTGTACTAACTGTGTCATCCTGGGTGAGATTCATCCACAGTGGTGCCAATACACAATGTGTACTAACTCTGTGTCATCCTGGGTGAGATTCATCCACAGTGGTGCCAATACACAATGTGCACTAACTGTGTCATCCTAGGTGAGATTCATCCACAGTGGTGCCAATACACAATGTGCACTAACTGTGTCATCCTAGGTGAGATCATCCACAGTGGTGCCAATACACAATGTGTACTAACTCTGTGTCATCCTGGGTGAGATTCATCCACAGTGGTGCCAATACACAATGTGTACTAACTGTGTGTCATCCTGGGTGAGATCATCCACAGTGGTGCCAATACACAATGTGCACTAACTGTGTCATCCTGGGTGAGATTCATCCACAGTGGTGCCAATACACAATGTGTACTAACTGTGTCATCCTAGGTGAGATTCATCCACAGTGGTGCCAATACACAATGTGTACTAACTGTGTCATCCTAGGTGAGATCATCCACAGTGGTGCCAATACACAATGTGCACTAACTGTGTCATCCTGGGTGAGATTCATCCACAGTGGTGCCAATACACAATGTGTACTAACTGTGTCATCCTGGGTGAGATTCATCCACAGTGGTGCCAATACACAATGTGTACTAACTGTGTCATCCTAGGTGAGATTCATCCACAGTGGTGCCAATACACAATGTGTACTAACTCTGTGTCATCCTAGGTGAGATCATCCACAGTGGTGCCAATACACAATGTGTACTAACTGTGTGTCATCCTAGGTGAGATTCATCCACAGTGGTGCCAATGCACAATGTGTACTAACTCTGTGTCATCCTGGGTGAGATCATCCACAGTGGTGCCAATACACAATGTGCACTAACTGTGTCATCCTGGGTGAGATTCATTCACAGTGGTGCCAATACACAATGTGTACTAACTGTGTCATCCTGGGTGAGATTCATCCACAGTGGTGCCAATACACAATGTGTACTAACTGTGTCATCCTAGGTGAGATTCATCCACAGTGGTGCCAATACACAATGTGTACTAACTGTGTCATCCTAGGTGAGATTCATCCACAGTGGTGCCAATACACAATGTGTACTAACTGTGTCATCCTAGGTGAGATTCATCCACAGTGGTGCCAATACACAATGTGTACTAACTCTGTGTCATCCTGCCAATGAGAGAGAGTGAGAGAGAGCATTTTTGTTTTGTTTTGTTTTAGACAGCCGAGGGTGTGGTGGTCCATGCAACCAGGAAACCCCCCATAATCGTCTGCTGTTATATGATGAAGTGAAAAGGGATAAGTAATGATAGAGAATACTAAAGTAAGAATTAAGAAGACATTTCTTTTTAACCCGTTTTACCTTTAGTTTGGCGTTACAAAAATGGAAAAGAGTATTATAAAATTAGTTTTTTACTCTGTTACCCATGTCACTTTCAGAGACAAGCACGACCAAACAGTAGCCGCTAATGATTTATCTCTACCATAGCCGTTTAGTTCAGTGTTTTCTCTTTCTGTTGATACCAAACAGTAGCCTCTAATGATTTATCTCTACCATAGCCGTTTAGTTCAGTGTTTTCTCTTTCTGTTGATACCAAACAGTAGCCTCTAATGATTTATCTCTACCATAACCATTTAGTTCAGTGTTTGCTCTTTCTGTTGATACCAAACAGTAGCCGCTAATGATTTATCTCTACCATAACCATTTAGTTCAGTGTTTGCTCTTTCTGTTGATACCAAACAGTAGCCGCTAATGATTTATCTCTACCATAACCATTTAGTTCAGTGTTTGCTCTTTCTGTTGATACCAAACAGTAGCCGCTAATGATTTATCTCTACCATAACCATTTAGTTCAGTGTTTGCTCTTTCTGTTGATACCAAACAGTAGCCGCTAATGATTTATCTCTACCATAACCGTTTAGTTCAGTGTTTGCTCTTTCTGTTGATGCCAAACTCTTTATTGTTAGTGTTTGTTTAAAAAACAAAAAACAAAACAAAAAACACTGCAACGTCACTGGAACATACAACAAACAAACAACTACACGACAAGTGCAAAGTGACATTATTTTATTCACAAGAGACAAAACAAAACTACTGGATATTTCGGCGAATGCGCCTTTATCAACACAGACAAACAATTAAACAGCAAACATCAAATATAGCAGTGTGGGCAGTGTGGTAGGGTTCAATAGCCACAGCTAAGCGAAGAAGGTTCCCCCCACTGCCCGAAGCCCCCTCCCCCGGCGTGGACCTCTGTATTCCAAATTAATTTACAAACTTGCTTCTAATGGAATGTCTAGTTTTCATTTCCCCCACTTCCCTGTGTGTCCTGTCTGGGTTGGGGGGATAGGGGTCCAATAGCCACAGCTAAGTGAAGGAGTGGCCCCTGTATACTAGGCAGTGTGGTAGGGTTCAATAGCCACAGCTAAGCGAAGAAGGTTCCCCCCACTGCCCGAAGCCCCCTCCCCCGGCGTGGACCCCTGCATTCCCAATTAATTTACAAACTTGTTTCAAATGGAATGTCCAGTTTTTATTGTCAACTTTGTCTGGGTCAATCTCTCACATAAGACCAAACCGAACTAGCTGCAAGAGCCCACAATGCAAGCCTGTCCTTCACCATCCATTGCATTGAGTGAATCTTTCTAAAAAAGCAGGGCCGAATTAACCACCCTGAGCCCCTATTTGGGAGTTTGTTCTTCACAAAGATTAAGCCCAACTAGCTGCAAGAGCCAATAATGATCAATTTGATTCCTATCCTTCGCTACCACCCAATACCCACCCACCCCCTCCTTCCCATAACCCCCTCCCCACCCCTCCCCACCCACTTCCTTCCAAACCCTCCTCCGACCCCACCCCCCTTTTATATATATATTTATTTAAAAATGTGGTTTTTTTGGTGTGTTTTTGGGGGGGTGTTTTTGGGGGTTTGTTTTTGTTTTTTTGTTTGTCCACCCCCCCCCCAAAGTATGCCATTGCTTATTTTGCATTCCTTTAGTCCCAGTGTGTGGTTGTGTGTGAGAGAGGGAGAGAGAGAGTGTGTGTATGTGTTTGTGTGTGTGAGAGGTTTTTTTTGCACTTGTCTTTGACTTGTCTTTGACCACATGCGCAGGTTTTTTTTTGCACTTGTCTTTGACTTGTCTTTGACCACATGCGCAGGTTTTTTTTCTCCCAGAGAGTTTTTGTCCGCCTTAATCCTTTATTCCTTTAAATTTGTTTTTCTTTCTCGTGTCATAGACAAGTGTGTCTGACGGGGGTTTCTTTCTCATGTCATAGACAAGTGTGTCTGACGGGGGTTTCTTTCTCGTGTCATAGACAAGTGTGTCTGACGGGGGTTTCTTTCTCGTGTCATAGACAAGTGTGTCTGACGGGGGTTTCTTTCTCGTGTCATAGACAAGTGTGTCTGACGGGGGTTTCTTTCTCGTGTCATAGACAAGTGTGTCTGACGGGGGTTTCTTTCTCGTGTCATAGACAAGTGTGTCTGACGGGGGTTTCTTTCTCGTGTCATAGACAAGTGTGTCTGACGGGGGTTTCTTTCTCGTGTCATAGACAAGTGTGTCTGACGGGGGTTTCTTTCTCGTGTCATAGACAAGTGTGTCTGACGGGGGTTTCTTTCTCGTGTCATAGACAAGTGTGTCTGACGGGGGTTTCTTTCTCGTGTCATAGACAAGTGTGTCTGACGGGGGTTTCTTTCTCGTGTCATAGACAAGTGTGTCTGACGGGGGTTTCTTTCTCGTGTCATAGACAAGTGTGTCTGACGGGGGTTTCTTTCTCCTGTCATAGACAAGTGTGTCTGACGGGGGTTTCTTTCTCGTGTCATAGACAAGTGTGTCTGACGGGGGTTTCTTTCTCGTGTCATAGACAAGTGTGTCTGACGGGGGTTTCTTTCTCGTGTCATAGACAAGTGTGTCTGACGGGGGTTTCTTTCTCGTGTCATAGACAAGTGTGTCTGACGGGGGTTTCTTTCTCGTGTCATAGACAAGTGTGTCTGACGGGGGTTTCTTTCTCGTGTCATAGACAAGTGTGTCTGACGGGGGTTTCTTTCTCGTGTCATAGACAAGTGTGTCTGACGGGGGTTTCTTTCTCGTGTCATAGACAAGTGTGTCTGACGGGGGTTTCTTTCTCGTGTCATAGACAAGTGTGTCTGACGGGGGTTTCTTTCTCGTGTCATAGACAAGTGTGTCTGACGGGGGTTTCTTTCTCGTGTCATAGACAAGTGTGTCTGACGGGGGTTTCTTTCTCCTGTCATAGACAAGTGTGTCTGACGGGGGTTTCTTTCTCGTGTCATAGACAAGTGTGTCTGACGGGGGTTTCTTTCTCGTGTCATAGACAAGTGTGTCTGACGGGGGTTTCTTTCTCGTGTCATAGACAAGTGTGTCTGACGGGGGTTTCTTTCTCGTGTCATAGACAAGTGTGTCTGACGGGGGTTTCTTTCTCGTGTCATAGACAAGTGTGTCTGACGGGGGTTTCTTTCTCGTGTCATAGACAAGTGTGTCTGACGGGGGTTTCTTTCTCGTGTCATAGACAAGTGTGTCTGACGGGGGTTTCTTTCTCGTGTCATAGACAAGTGTGTCTGACGGGGGTTTCTTTCTCGTGTCATAGACAAGTGTGTCTGACGGGGGTTTCTTTCTCGTGTCATAGACAAGTGTGTCTGACGGGGGTTTCTTTCTCGTGTCATAGACAAGTGTGTCTGACGGGGGTTTCTTTCTCGTGTCATAGACAAGTGTGTCCGACGGGTTTTTTTTCTCGGAGAACTTCCGTTTCCCCCCTCACTCCTCGGTGCCAGGGTGGGGCAACCCACTTTGGGGTCAGACATGGGTTTGATGAGCTATGCGCTATGCGGCTCCTTTGACTATATTTGATGTTTGCTGTTTAATTGTTTGTCTGTGTTGATAAAGGCGCATTCGCCGAAATATCCAGTAGTTTTGTTTTGTCTCTTGTGAATAAAATAACGTCACTTTGCACTTGTGTACTTGTTTGTTTGTTGTAGTGTTTGTTTAGCTATTTTTAGTTCAGTGTTTGCTCTTTCTGTTGATACCAAACTCTTTATTGTTAGTGTTTGTTTAGCTATCAGATGAAAAATCAGAAAAGTGCTGAACTGCGCCATCTACACGGAACAGGAGCTAG
>JAGGCT020004130.1:46207-59508 GCA_017654935.2 Phymorhynchus buccinoides
GATGATGATGATGATGATGATGATGGTGATGATGGCGGTGATGATGATGATGATGATGATGACAATGATGATGATGATGATGACGATGACGATGATGATGTGTCCACAGGTCTCATTGGAGGAGCTGCCATGGGCTGTGGCATGTCGAGGATGATGGGGGGAGGCATGATGATGATGGTGATGATGATGATGATGATGATGACAATGATGGTGATGATGATGATGATGATGATGATGATGATGTGTCCACAGGTCTCATTGGAGGAGCTGCCATGGGCTGTGGCATGTCGAGGATGATGGGGGGAGGCATGATGATGATGGTGATGATGATGGTGATGATGATGGTGATGATGATGGCGGTGATGATGGCGGTGATGGTGATGATGATGATGATGATGGTGATGATGATACTGGTGATGATGGCGGTGATGGTGATGATGATGCTGATGATGGTGATGATGATACTGATGATGATGGCGGTGATGTTGACGATGATGATGATGATGATGGCGGTGATGATGACGATGATGATGACGATGATGATGATGATGACGATGATGATGTGTCCACAGGTCTCATTGGAGGAGCTGCCATGGGCTATGGCATGTCGAGGATGATGGGTGGAGGCATGATGATGATGGTGATGATGATGCTGGTGATGATGGCAGTGATGATGTTGACGATGATGATGATGATGATGGCGGTGATGATGATGATGACGATGATGACGATGACGATGATGATGTGTCCACAGGTCTCATTGGAGGAGCTGCCATGGGCTATGGCATGTCGAGGATGATGGGAGGAGGCATGATGGGTGGAGGCATGATGGGAGGAGGCATGATGGGAGGAGGCATGATGGGTGGAGGCATGATGGGAGGAGGCATGATGGGCTGGGGCATGGGTGGCAGTTGGAGCTCCCTCAGCAGCTTTGGAAGTTGCGGAAGTTTTGGAAGCTTTGGAAGTTTCGGTTAGACTGACATCCGTCTTCTATCGCTCTCACGAAACAACGGAAGGTTTTGGACATTGTGAACCGACATCCATCTCTTGTTTTTTTTTGCAAACTGCACAAGTGTCAGACATTTTTTATTTATTTTTTTGCTGTCCCATCTTCTGGGCCATACAGTGGTGTTGCTCCCACGCCGCTGATTCTGAATCCCAACTCGCAGCCACACATCTTCTCCTTTCTGATATTGTGCTGCAGACATCTCCTTTCTGATATTGTGCTGCACACATCTTCTCCTTTCTGATATTGTGCTGCAGACATCTCCTTTCTGATATTGTGCTGCACACATCTCCTTTCTGATATTGTGCTGCACACATCTTCTCCTTTCTGATATTGTGCTGCACACATCTCCTTTCTGATATTGTGCTGCACACATCTTCTCCTTTCTGATATTGTGCTGCACACATCTTCTCCTTTCTGATATTGTGCTGCAGACATCTTCTCCTTTCTGGTATTGTGCTGCACACATCTCCTTTCTGATATTGTGCTGCACACATCTCCTTTCTGATATTGTGCTGCACACATCTTCTCCTTTCTGATATTGTGCTTCAGGGTATCGGGACAAGCACTCCCCGGACAAGTACCCTCGGACAGTCACCCCCTGGACTAGTACACCCCAGACAAGTACCCCCCGGAAAACATATATAGTGAAATAAAAAAGTGCTTATTATTGTTTATTATTATTAAAACCATATAACACTGCTCACTGAAAATGAGTAGCAATCCTCGAGACATCCTTGGACTGGTTTTGTGATGGAACATTCAAGGTTGTACCAGGTGTCTTCTACCAGCTCTTTACCATTCACGCACTCACCAACAACCACATGGTTCCCTGTGTCTACGCTCTCCTACGCAACAAGCAGCAAGTGACGTATGTTACACTTCTACGCTACGTGAACTTCGTAGACTTAACCCAGATCTACAACCACGATCCATCATAATAGACTTTGAATTAGCTTCCATGAATGCACTGGCCGAGGTTTTCCCTAATGCAACCATACAAGGTTGCTTCTACCATCTCTCACAAGCTGTCTACCGCAAAATCCAGAGTGTTGGACTGCAGGAACTGTACCACACCAATGCCGACCTTAGCCTCAAGATCCGCATGATGACTGCTCTTGGTTTCGTCACACTGGACGATGTGGTAGAGTCATTTGATGACCTGACTGACTCTATGCCTGATGAAGCTGTACCTGGTGTGGACTATCTTGAGGACACATACATTGGTCGACAGCTGCGCTGTGGTCGACGAGCACCCCCCTTCGCTCATGCCATGTGGAACGCCCGAGACAGAGTGCAGGAAGGACTTCCTCGCACCAACAATCACGTGGAAGGCTGGCATCGCCGTATGCAGTCTAATGTGGGAGCCTACCATCCTAGTATTTGTAATTTTGTGGATGTATTGCGACGTGAGCAATCCCTCAACGAAGTCATTATGACCCAGATACATGTACTAGCTGGACAAGCGGCTCCACCACAACGCGGCAAATGCAAGGCCATCACTGAGCGCTTAGTTAGAGTTGTGGCCGACTATGGCAACCGCCCTATCTTGGACTTTCTACGAGGTATTGCACACAACATACAGATGTAGATTATATGAAGAACATTTTGCCTTGTATGTAATTGCCTGGTATGTAATTGCCTTGTATATAGAAATTAGTCCATAAAATTTAAAATAAAATATTTTAATAATAATCACTTTTTTTAAAATTTTACTATATATAATGTTTTCCGGGGGGTACTTGTCCTAGGGGGGTAGTTGTCCAGGGGGTGACTGTCCGGGGGTACTTGTCCTAGAACCGTGCTGCAGACATCTTCTCCTTCTGATATTGTGCTGCACACATCTTCTCCTTTCTGATATTTTGCTGCACACATCTCCTTTCTGATATTGTGCTGCAGACAAGTCATCTCCTTTCTGATATTGTGCTGCACACATCTTCTCCTTTCTGATATTGTGCTGCACACATCTTCTCCTTTCTGATATTGTGCTGCACACATCTTCTCCTTTCTGATATTGTGCTGCACACATCTTCTCCTTTCTGATATTGTGCTCATCATTCGGAGACCAGCAGTGTTGTGTGTGGATTCAGTTGATCTGGTGACGAAGACTGCTCTGATCATGATCATGGTGAATAGTGGTGTGTTAGGGTTCTTCACTTATAAGTAATATTCTTCTTGTGATGACGTTTTATTGTAGTGATGATGAATATTGTCTACTCTGCTATCTCCTCAAATATATGTGATAGGAAATCATTTGGTGAAGTTCTGCTTTTGAGGATGAGGATGAGGATGAATAGGAACATGTTTAGCGTGTGCTGCTTCAGTTCTAACTTCCTTGTATTGTTGATGGCTGTGTTAACCCCTTTTGAGGTTGAGGATGAGGATGAGGATGAATAGGAACATGTTTAGCGTGTGCTGCTTCAGTTCTAACTTCCTTGTATTGTTGATGGCTGTGTTAACCCCTTTTGAGGTTGAGGATGAGGATGAGGATGAATAGGAACATGTTTAGCGTGTGCTGCTTCAGTTCTAACTTCCTTGTATTGTTGATGGCTGTGTTAACCCCTTTTGAGGTTGAGGATGAGGATGAGGATGAATAGGAACATGTTTAGCGTGTGCTGCTTCAGTTCTAACTTCCTTGTATTGTTGATGGCTGTGTTAACCCCTTTTGAGGTTGAGGATGAGGATGAATAGGAACATGTTTAGCGTGTGCTGCTTCAGTTCTAACTTCCTTGTATTGTTGATGGCTGTGTTAACCCCTTGACTGCCATATAGCGTATCACCTATCACGTACTGACTTGATGACATCACTGATGACGTCATCAGATGAAGAGGAATAACTATGATATGCTGCCTTTTGCTCTAACACAGTCAAGAGAGTTATATCCCCAGACCATTTTGCCAGATTGGCTCTATCAGTTGTCTTTTTCATGGCATGATTTGCCCAATGAATTTTTCTTTAATTTTCTCTGGCAGTCAAGGAGTTAAAGCTGTGTTAGTGATGATGATGAAGAACCTAGTGAATAGCGTATGTGTCCTGTGACCTGTCAGCTGTTTGTGTTAAAGCTGTGTTAGTGATGATGATGAAGAACCTAGTGAATAGCGTATGTGTCCTGTGACCTGTCAGCTGTTTGTGTTAAAGCTGTGTTAGTGATGATGATGAAGAACCTAGTGAATAGCGTATGTGTCCTGTGACCTGTCAGCTGTTTGTGTTAAAGCTGTGTTAGTGATGATGATGAAGAACCTAGTGAATAGCGTATGTGTCCTGTGACCTGTCAGCTGTTTGTGTTAAAGCTGTGTTAGTGATGATGATGAAGAACCTATTGCCTATTGCCTTGTGACCTGTGACCTGTCAGCTGTTTGTTGATCTGACGTCAGGCTGATTCAGTGGTGTTGTCTGTTGTGTTATCTTTCTGTTGGTTTGGGCTCAAACAGTTGACTTTATTGGTGTGTTTAACATTAGGTACAGACATTGATGTGATAGGGTTTGATAGCATTGTTCAGGTGTGTTAAACATTACATACAGACATTGATATGATAGGGTTTGATAGCACTATTCTGGTGTGTTAAACATTACATACAGACATTGATGTGATAGGGTTTGATAGCACTGTTCTGGTGTGTTAAACATTAGGTACAGACATTGATGTGATAGGGTTTGATAGCACTGTTCAGGTGTGTTAAACATTAGGTATTGCATGATAGGGTTTGATAGCATTGTTCTGGTGTGTTAAACATTAGGTACAGACATTGATGTGATAGGGTTTGATAGCATTGTTCTGGTGTGTTAAACATTACATACAGACATTGATGTGATAGGGTTTGATAGCACTGTTCTGGTGTGTTAAACATTAGGTACAGACATTGATGTGATAGGGTTTGATAGCATTGTTCTGGTGTGTTAAACATTACATACAGACATTGATGTGATAGGGTTTGATAGCATTGTTCTGGTGTGTTAAACATTAGGTACAGACATTGATGTGATAGGGTTTGATAGCACTGTTCTGGTGTGTTAAACATTAGGTACAGACATTGATATGATAGGGTTTGATAGCACTGTTCTGGTGTGTTAAACATTACATACAGACATTGATGTGATAGGGTTTGATAGCATTGTTCTGGTGTGTTAAACATTACATACAGACATTGATGTGATAGGGTTTGATAGCACTGTTCTGGTGTGTTAAACATTAGGTACAGACATTGATATGATAGGGTTTGATAGCACTGTTCTGGTGTGTTAAACATTACGTACAGACATTGATGTGATAGGGTTTGATAGCATTGTACTGGTGTGTTAAACATTAGGTACAGACATTGATGTGATAGGGTTTGATAGCACTGTTCTGGTGTGTTAAACATTAGGTACAGACATTGATATGATAGGGTTTGATAGCATTGTTCTGGTGTGTTAAACATTACGTACAGACATTGATGTGATAGGGTTTGATAGCATTGTTCTGGTGTGTTAAACATTAGGTACAGACATTGATGTGATAGGGTTTGATAGCACTGTTCTGGTGTGTTAAACATTAGGTACAGACATTGATGTGATAGGGTTTGATAGCACTGTTCAGGTGTGTTAAACATTAGGTACAGACATTGATATGATAGGGTTTGATAGCATTGTTCTGGTGTGTTAAACATTACGTACAGACATTGATGTGATAGGGTTTGATAGCATTGTTCTGGTGTGTTAAACATTACATACAGACATTGATGTGATAGGGTTTGATAGCACTGTGGTGTGTTAAACATTAGGTACAGACATTGATGTGATAGGGTTTGATAGCATTGTTCTGGTGTGTTAAACATTACATACAGACATTGATGTGATAGGGTTTGATAGCACTGTTCTGGTGTGTTAAACATTAGGTACAGACATTGATATGATAGGGTTTGATAGCACTGTTCTGGTGTGTTAAACATTACATACAGACATTGATGTGATAGGGTTTGATAGCACTGTACTGGTGTGTTAAACATTAGGTACAGACATTGATGTGATAGGGTTTGATAGCACTGTTCTGGTGTGTTAAACATTAGGTACAGACATTGATATGATAGGGTTTGATAGCATTGTTCTGGTGTGTTAAACATTACGTACAGACATTGATGTGATAGGGTTTGATAGCACTGTCTTGGTGTGTTAAACATTAGGTACAGACATTGATGTGATAGGGTTTGATAGCACTGTTCTGGTGTGTTAAACATTAGGTACAGACATTGATATGATAGGGTTTGATAGCATTGTTCTGGTGTGTTAAACATTACGTACAGACATTGATGTGATAGGGTTTGATAGCATTGTTCTGGTGTGTTAAACATTAGGTACAGACATTGATGTGATAGGGTTTGATAGCATTGTTCTGGTGTGTTAAACATTAGGTACAGACATTGATGTGATAGGGTTTGATAGCATTGTTCTGGTGTGTTAAACATTAGGTACAGACATTGATGTGATAGGGTTTGATAGCACTGTTCTTGGTGTGTTAAACATTAGGTACAGACATTGATGTGATAGGGTTTGATAGCACTGTTCTGGTGTGTTAAACATTAGGTACAGACATTGATGTGATAGGGTTTGATAGCACTGTTCTTGGTGTGTTAAACATTAGGTACAGACATTGATATGATAGGGTTTGATAGCACTGTTCTGGTGTGTTAAACATTACATACAGACATTGATGTGATAGGGTTTGATAGCACTGTTCTGGTGTGTTAAACATTACATACAGACATTGATGTGATAGGGTTTGATAGCACTGTTCTGGTGTGTTAAACATTACATACAGACATTGATGTGATAGGGTTTGATAGCACTGTTCTGGTGTGTTAAACATTAGGTACAGACATTGATATGATAGGGTTTGATAGCATTGTTCTGGTGTGTTAAACATTACATACATGTCCGCTCATCTGACTCTATCTCCGCCTTTCGCTCTGCCCTTAAACTCACTTGTTTCGGACATATTATGATTGATTAGTGTTTGTGTGTGAGGTGTGTGTGTGTGTGTGTGTGGGGGGGGGGGGGGGTGTGGGGGGGGGGGGTGAGGGGGGGGGGGGGGGGGGGCGGGGCGTTTGATTGCAGAAATCTTGTAAAAAATGTATTTACAATTATTTTATTATTAGTATTTTCGTATGTAGAATGTCTACGTCTTGTAAAACTTTAAATGCTTGTAAATGAGGTAGAAGGGTATTTTTGTTTTTGCAAAATTTGTCTATTATAATTAGTCATGTAATTGGTATGTCGATGGCAGTATGATTTTATTTCAAGTTGCAGTATTGTATTCCAAACTTGATTGAGAATGTGAATGTGGTCTCTATGCTTCTTCTTAGAATGTTCATATTGTAACTATTTTACTCTTGTATAATTAATTGTGTGCGAGCGTGCGTGTGCGCATGCATGTGTGTGTGTGTTGTGTTGTGTGTGTGTGTTGTGTGTGTGTGTGTGTGGTGTGTGTGTGTGTGTGAGTAAGGAAGTAAGAGAACGTTGTGTGTAAGCATCGTGCTTATTTTACTTTCTAATGATTAATTATTTGTTTTGCCTTTAATGTTCTTGTTATCAATGTAAAGCGCACTGAGCTCATGTGAGAAAGAGCGCTATATAAATTCCCATTATTATTATACAGACATTGATGTGATAGGGTTTGATAGCACTGTTCTGGTGTGTTAAACATTAGGTACAGACATTGATGTTATAGGGTTTGATAGCACTGTCTTGGTGTGTTAAACATTAGGTACAGACATTGATGTGATAGGGTTTGATAGCATTGTTCTGGTGTGTTAAACATTAGCTACAGACATTGATATGATAGGGTTTGATAGCACTGTACTGGTGTGTTAAACATTAGGTACAGACATTGATGTGATAGGGTTTGATAGCACTGTCTTGGTGTGTTAAACATTAGGTACAGACATTGATGTGATAGGGTTTGATAGCACTGTTCTGGTGTGTTAAACATTAGGTACAGACATTGATGTGATAGGGTTTGATAGCACTGTTCTGGTGTGTTAAACATTAGGTACAGACATTGATGTGATAGGGTTTGATAGCATTGTTCTGGTGTGTTAAACATTAGGTACAGACATTGATGTGATAGGGTTTGATAGCATTGTCTTGGTGTGTTAAACATTAGGTACAGACATTGATTTGATAGGGTTTGATAGCACTGTTCTGGTGTGTTAAACATTAGGTACAGACATTGATGTGATAGGGTTTGATAGCACTGTCTTGGTGTGTTAAACATTAGGTACAGACATTGATGTGATAGGGTTTGATAGCACTGTTCTGGTGTGTTAAACATTACATACAGACATTGATGTGATAGGGTTTGATAGCACTGTTCTGGTGTGTTAAACATTAGGTACAGACATTGATATGATAGGGTTTGATAGCATTGTTCTGGTGTGTTAAACATTAGGTACAGACATTGATATGATAGGGTTTGATAGCACTGTTCTGGTGTGTTAAACATTAGGTACAGACATTGATGTGATAGGGTTTGATAGCACTGTCTTGGTGTGTTAAACATTAGGTACAGACATTGATGTGATAGGGTTTGATAGCACTGTCTTGGTGTGTTAAACATTAGGTACAGACATTGATATGATAGGGTTTGATAGCACTGTTCTGGTGTGTTAAACATTACGTACAGACATTGATGTGATAGGGTTTGATAGCATTGTTCTGGTGTGTTAAACATTAGGTACAGACATTGATATGATAGGGTTTGATAGCACTATTCTGGTGTGTTAAACATTACATACAGACATTGATGTGATAGGTTTTGATAGCATTGTTCTGGTGTGACATTGATATGATAGGGTTTGATAGCACTGTTCTGGTGTGTTAAACATTACATACAGACATTGATGTGATAGGGTTTGATAGCACTGTCTCTGGTGTGTTAAACATTAGGTACAGACATTGATGTGATAGGGTTTGATAGCACTGTCTCTGGTGTGTTAAACATTAGGTACAGACATTGATGTGATAGGGTTTGATAGCATTGTTCTGGTGTGTTAAACATTACATACAGACATTGATGTGATAGGGTTTGATAGCATTGTTCTGGTGTGTTAAACATTACATACAGACATTGATGTGATAGGGTTTGATAGCACTGTTCTGGTGTGTTAAACATTACATACAGACATTGATGTGATAGGGTTTGATAGCATTGTTCTGGTGTGTTAAACATTAGCTACAGACATTGATATGATAGGGTTTGATAGCATTGTTCTGGTGTGTTAAACATTAGGTACAGACATTGATGTGATAGGGTTTGATAGCACTGTCTTGGTGTGTTAAACATTAGGTACAGACATTGATGTGATAGGGTTTGATAGCACTGTTCTGGTGTGTTAAACATTAGGTACAGACATTGATGTGATAGGGTTTGATAGCACTGTTCTGGTGTGTTAAACATTAGGTACAGACATTGATGTGATAGGGTTTGATAGCATTGTTCTGGTGTGTTAAACATTAGGTACAGACATTGATATGATAGGGTTTGATAGCATTGTTCTGGTGTGTTTAAACATTAGGTACAGACATTGATGTGATAGGGTTTGATAGCATTGTTCTGGTGTGTTAAACATTAGGTACAGACATTGATGTGATAGGGTTTGATAGCACTGTCTTGGTGTGTTAAACATTAGGTACAGACATTGATGTGATAGGGTTTGATAGCACTGTTCTGGTGTGTTAAACATTAGGTACAGACATTGATGTGATAGGGTTTGATAGCACTGTTCTGGTGTGTTAAACATTACGTACAGACATTGATGTGATAGGGTTTGATAGCACTGTTCTGGTGTGTTAAACATTAGGTACAGACATTGATATGATAGGGTTTGATAGCATTGTTCTGGTGTGTTAAACATTAGGTACAGACATTGATGTGATAGGGTTTGATAGCACTGTTCTGGTGTGTTAAACATTAGGTACAGACATTGATATGATAGGGTTTGATAGCACTGTTCTGGTGTGTTTAAACATTACGTACAGACATTGATGTGATAGGGTTTGATAGCACTGTTCTTGGTGTGTTAAACATTAGGTACAGACATTGATGTGATAGGGTTTGATAGCACTGTTCTTGGTGTGTTAAACATTAGGTACAGACATTGATGTGATAGGGTTTGATAGCACTGTTCTTGGTGTGTTAAACATTAGGTACAGACATTGATGTGATAGGGTTTGATAGCACTATTCTTGGTGTGTTAAACATTAGGTACAGACATTGATGTGATAGGTTTTGATAGCATTGTCTTGGTGTGACATTGATATGATAGGGTTTGATAGCATTGTTCATTGATGTGTTAAACATTACATAGAGACATTGATATGATAGGGTTTCATAGCACTGTTCTTGGTGTGTTAAACATTAGGTACAGACATTGATGTGTTAGGGTTTGATAGCATTGTACTGTGTTTAAACATTCCATACAGAAACATTGATATGATAGGGTTTGATAGCACTGTTCTGGTGTGTTAAACATTAGGTACAGACATTGATGTTATAGGGTTTGATAGCACTGTTCTGGTGTGTTAAACATTAGGTACAGACATTGATGTGATAGGGTTTCATAGCACTGTTCTGGTGTGTTAAACATTAGGTACAGACATTGATGTGATAGGGTTTGATAGCATTATTCGCCACAGAAATCTTCTGCTGTTGTTGTTGGCATTGTTCTTGTGGGAAGGGTTGGTTGCATGCAACATGGTGTATGTATCTGATTGGGGGCTAGGCTACTTCAAACACATGCATGACAGATACGCTAAAACACACACACAAGAACATTACAAAGGCGCACACACAGGCACATACAGGTTCGCCCACATATGTTGGGTAACTATAGCGACATACTACACACACATGATATACACACACACATTTATGGGCTACACCACACATACATTCACATAACACACATCACCATGTTTTTCCCTGCCTATCTTATTACCTCCATCTGAAGCCCCCCCCCCCCCTTCTTACTTTGACTAAACAAATGGTAGTAGTCCAGTGACTGTTGTGAGTGTGTGTGGGAGTGTAATGTGTGTTGTGTTTGTGTTTGTTGTCGAGTGTGTTTGTGATGAATTTTGTTATGAGAATGTAAATGTACTCAGTATGTGCCGTGACTATAAATTACATGTATGTGAGTTGCCTGCTTGTCCCATATTGTGCCCTGCCGAGCGAGAGGACATAAAACTCTACAATTTTCATTCGTGATGGTGCCTGCTTATAGGAATAGTACCCAGGGAAGGAACCTTACCATCTATCTGAGGAAGACCGCCCTACGGGTCTTGACCAATTGACGATAATCTCACATTCTGCGGTTGATAGACATGTCGTCTTTGTGCACAGGTCTTTATATTCATGAAAGTCTGGGCTACAGTCAGGGGACTCTCGGCTGAAGTCTGTCTTTTTCTCAAGTCTGCTCTCTCCACAGGCATTTTAGCTGAGGTATAGGCCAGGAATGCAAGCACCTCATGAGACGTCAGTGTCTGTCTGAGTTTGATCTCTACAGGTCTGAATGGGTGAGGTGCAGCCGTTGAGTACAGTTTGGGCAGATCAGGGTGTGGCCTGATGGGGCGTGGCCCGATATCTGGTCAATCTGTCACTACAGTCTATGTATGGGTGGATTGCGAGTCTTGAGGATCCAGTTTGGGAGGAAGATCAAGGGTTAAGCCTGACGGGAGTGGGGCACTGATTATGCTGTCAAGCTTGTCACTACAGTCTGATGGGTGGTGTACAGCCTTGAGGTACAGTTTGGCGCAACAGATTACGGTGGGCGTGTGGCCTGATTGGGGGGGAGTTTGTTGGTCCTGATGTGTGTCAATCTATCACTACAGCGTCTGATAGGTGGAATGCGCACTGAGGGTTATGCGTTTCGGGGGAAGGGGGGGGGGGGGCAAATGGTCTGTGTTGTGTCAATCTTTTGTCACTACAGCGTCTGATGGGTGGAGCCGCTACTGGGTTATGGTTAGGGATGGGTGGAGGTCGTGGCCTGATAGGGGGAAGGGGGGGAGGGTTTGACTGGTGTGTGGTAAATCACACCGGGTCACTACAGGTTCCTCGAATAGGGTGGACGCGAGCACTGGGCTATGGTTGGGGCGAGATGTGGGACCCTGGCCTGATGGGGGGGGGAAAGGCGAGAGGGGGCCGTGGTCTGATGTGGGTCACAATCCTGTCATTACAGATATGGGGGTGGAGCAGCACTGGGATATGGTTTGGGGTCGTTAGATGTGGGGCCCTAGGCCATGAGGGGGGGAGGGGGGGGGGCGGCGGGGTCTGAGTGTTGGTTCAGTCAGTCATTACAGATCTGATGGGTGGAGCAGCAACTGGGCTGGGTTTGGGGCGGAGTGTGGGGCCACATGAGCATGATGGGGAGGGAGGGGGGGGCCGATGGTTGATGTGTTGTCCAATCACTTAGCATTGGACAGGTCTGAATGGGTGGAAGCAGCATGGGCTATGGTTTGGGTGCGGATGCAGGGCCGTGGCCTGATGGGGTGGGGGGAATCGGGGGGCAAGCATGGCAGTTCCCTGAGATTCCTTCGGAAGCATGTGGCAGCATTTGGAAGCTTTGGCAGCTTCTAGATTACAACGTCACCCCTCCCCTACTCCATCATCACCCAGCCCTGGTCTTCTGCTTTCACAAAGCTTTGGGCAATGTTGCAGGTTCTGGATTAGAACTTGCATCATCCACCCCCACCCCACCTCTGCCTTCTGCTCCTGCAATTGTAACGCTTTGGGAATACCTCGTGTGCGTTGTCTGTTTGCTGTGGTGAATTTCTAGAAAACAGCCCCCCCTCCCCTCCCTTTGTCTTTCTGCTCCTGCCAATTTATAGACAGCTTTGGTAATAAAGCACTGTAGTGCGTTGTCTGTTCAATGCGTAGTGGTTGATTATATAGTAAAAACAGCACCCCCCCCTCACCTCCCTTGTCTTCTAGCTCCTGCCAATTGTACGCAGCATTTGGCGAATACCTGTGTGCGTTGTCTGTGTTGCCTGTATGGAGATTCTATAGCAGAAAACAGCCCCCCCCCCCCCTCACTCCCCTCCCTTGTGTCTATGTGTTTCGTGCCTTATGCCTGCAATATAGCAGGCTTTTAGGAATACCTTACGATCGTGCGTTTGTCTGTTTGCGTAGGTGATTTATAGAAAACAGCACCCCCCCCCTCACCTCCCTTTGCTTCTGCTTGTGTTGTGTGCAACTGGGTTAGGGTTTAGGTTTAATAACCCTATACCCAAGCTGCGTGAAAAAAAGTTAGTGACAATTGTCGTATT
>JAGGCT020004130.1:60008-75008 GCA_017654935.2 Phymorhynchus buccinoides
GATCAAGCAGGGTGACGGTGCCGTTCACAGGGCAGCGTTGCAGAGGCGCACAGGTGGCTGGCAGAAAGGATTTCTGCAGACGGCTGGTCCGCACCCTGAAGCAATGCAGGCGGCGAGAGCTGTCCCTGATCGGCCAGCAGGACTCCACAGCAGGGTGGAGGGGGTGAGAAGCGTCGGTCATGACCCTCCTCAGCTTCCTGACGGCAGCTTGCTGGTAGAGGACCGCTGGTGACGTGAGGTCCTCCTTCACCAATCGTTCGGCAGTCCTGGTCACTCTCTCCAGCCTGTCGGTGACAGCTTGCTTGGCACTGCTATTGAAGCAGAGCTGGTTGAATAGCATGACACTCTGGATGGTGGCCTGGTAGAAGAGTGACAGGATCTTCGGGCACACCTAGAAGGACCTCAGCTTCCGCAGAAAGTACAACCGCTGGTTGGCCTTCCGGCAGCAGGCGTCCACGTTTGGGGTCCATGACAGCTCGTCGTCGATGATGGTGCCCAAGTACTTGTAGGAGTCAACAGTGTCCACTGGCTGGCCCTTGATGATGATGGACTGGACGTCCGTCTTGACTTTACAGAAGTCAATCACAAATTCCTTGGTCTTGGACACATTGAGCTCCAAGAAGTTTAGTCACACCAGTCGACGAGCCTCTGGACAGCAGCCAGGTACTGGGACTCGTCCTGCTGAATCAGGCCCGTCAGGGACGTGTTGTCAGCGAATTTGACCTGCAGAGTGGAGGCCTCGGTACTGCGGCAGTCGGCGGTGTACAGGACGAAGAGTGCAGGGGACAGCACACATCCCTGGGGAGCTCCGGTGTTGGTGACCAGTCTGCTGGACAGTGCCCCGCCCACTCGGACTCCCTGTGACCTTTCTTTAAGAAAGCTGAAGATCCATCAAGTGAGCAGGGGTTTGACTGACATGGCCTGGAGCTTCTGTACCATGAGATGCGGCTGGATCGTATTGAATGCGCTGCTGAAGTCGATGAAGAGGACTCTGGTGTACGTCTTCGGCTTGTCAAGGTGTTGCAGGATGTTGTGTAGGAGGGTCAGGATGGCATATTCTGTGCTCTTGTTCTTTGCGTACACAAGCTGGAGTGGGTCTTGATGGTCAGCAGTCTCTGTTCTAAGGTGGCGAAGCACAATCCTCTCCAGGCACTTGAATGGTATTGAGGTGAGTGCCACTGGTCTGTAGTTGTTCAGCTCCTTGGGCGACGACTTCTTGGGAACTGGTACAATGATTGAGGCCTTCCAGGTGCTGGGAATGGTGCCTTCATCCAGGGATCGTTGGTACAGTTTAGCAAACACAGGGGCCAGAGAGTCCCTGCACTCCTTCAGAGTCCTGCCAGAGACGTCATCCGGGCCGGCAGCACTGCGGGTCTTCACTAGGGTTAGGGTTAGGGTGTGTTTGCTCTGGAAGACGCTCCTCACCTCTTCCTCGGTGATGTCCAGAGGGCGTGAGGGATGACTGAGGATCTCTTCCATGGCTTTCTCCTGCTCACGAGCGAAGTCATGCTTGTCAAACCGGCTGTAGAAAGAGTTGAGTTCTTCAGCAAGCTGGGCCTCAGTGGTCTGGAGTTGGGCTTTCTCTTTTTGTGTGTGTGTGTGTGTGTTGTGTGTGTGTGTGTGTGTGTGTTTATGTACATGTGTCTCTTTGTGTGTGTGTGTGTGTGTGTGTTTATGTACATATGTCTCTTTGTGTGTGTTGTCTGTGTGTGTGTGTGTTCTGTGTCTGTGTGTGTGTCAAGTTAAGTCAAGTCAAAATGTTATTTCCAGATGGCTTAGTGGTTCATTCAGTTTCCAGCTATGTACACAGTGGGTCTTCCAGCTATGTACACAGTGGGTCTTCCAGCTATGTACACAGTGGGTCTTCCAGTTATGTACACAATGGGTCTTCCAGCTATGTACACAGTGGGTCTTCCAGCTTTGTACACAGTGGGTCTTCCAGCTATGTACACAGTGGGTCTTCCAGCTATGTACACAGTGGGTCTTCCAGCTTTCTACACAATGGGTCTTCCAGCTATGTACACAGTGGGTCTTCCAGCTATGTACACAGTGGGTCTTCCAGCTTTCTACACAATGGGTCTTCCAGCTTTCTACACAATGGGTCTTCCAGCTATGTACACAGTGGGTCTTCCAGCTTTCTACACAATGGGTCTTCCAGCTATGTACACAGTGGGTCTTCCAGCTATGTACACAGTGGGTCTTCCAGCTATGTACACAGTGGGTCTTCCAGCTTTGTACACAATGGGTCTTCCAGCTATGTACACAGTGGGTCTTCCAGCTATGTACACAGTGGGTCTTCCAGCTTTCTACACAATGGGTCTTCCAGCTATGTACACAGTGGGTCTTCCAGCTATGTACACAGTGGGTCTTCCAGCTTTCTACACAATGGGTCTTCCAGCTATGTACACAGTGGGTCTTCCAGCTATGTACACAGTGGGTCTTCCAGCTTTCTACACAATGGGTCTTCCAGCTTTGTACACAGTGGGTCTTCCAGCTATGTACACAGTGGGTCTTCCAGCTATGTACACAGTGGGTCTTCCAGCTTTCTACACAATGGGTCTTCCAGCTTTGTACACAGTGGGTCTTCCAGCTATGTACACAGTGGGTCTTCCAGCTTTGTACACAGTGGGTCTTCCAGCTTTGTACACAATGGGTCTTCCAGCTATGTACACAGTGGGTCTTCCAGCTATGTACACAGTGGGTATTCCAGCTTTCTACACAATGGGTCTTCCAGCTATGTACACAGTGGGTCTTCCAGCTATGTACACAGTGGGTATTCCAGCTTTCTACACAATGGGTCTTCCAGCTATGTACACAGTGGGTCTTCCAGCTTTGTACACAGTGGGTCTTCCAGCTATGTACACAGTGGGTCTTCCAGCTTTGTACACAATGGGTCTTCCAGCTTTGTACACAGTGGGTCTTCCAGCTATGTACACAGTGGGTCTTCCAGCTTTGTACACAGTGGGTCTTCCAGCTATGTACACAGTGGGTCTTCCAGCTTTGTACACAGTGGGTCTTCCAGCTTTCTACACAGTGGGTCTTCCAGCTATGTACACAGTGGGTCTTCCAGCTTTCTACACAATGGGTCTTCCAGCTTTGTACACAGTGGGTCTTCCAGCTTTGTACACAGTGGGTCTTCCAGCTTTGTACACAGTGGGTCTTCCAGCTTTGTACACAGTGGGTCTTCCAGCTATGTACACAGTGGGTCTTCCAGCTTTGTACACAGTGGGTCTTCCAGCTATGTACACAGTGGGTCTTCCAGCTTTCTACACAATGGGTCTTCCAGCTTTGTACTCAGTGGGTATTCCAGCTTTCTACACAATGGGTCTTCCAGCTTTGTACACAGTGGGTCTTCCAGCTATGTACACAGTGGGTCTTCCAGCTTTCTACACAATGGGTCTTCCAGCTTTGTACACAGTGGGTCTTCCAGCTTTCTACACAATGGGTCTTCCAGCTTTGTACACAGTGGGTCTTCCAGCTATGTACACAGTGGCTATGTACACAGTGGGTCTTCCAGCTATGTACACAGTGGGTATTCCAGTGGGTCTTACACAATGGGTCTTCCAGCTATGTACACAGTGGGTCTTCCAGCTATGTACACAGTGGGTCTTCCAGCTATGTACACAGTGGGTCTTCCAGCTATGTACACAGTGGGTCTTAGTGGTTCATTGACAGCTCTGTCCAGTTCGCAGGATGGCGTATGGATTGTGGACTAGCCTTCTGCTCTGAAGACAAATTCCAGTCCAGCCCTCTGAAATAGCAGTTACCTACTGTGCTAACTCACAGTGGAGGATTGTGCTGGGCTGCCAATCCATTCATAGGTGAGATTGATCAACAGTCTAGTTATGCTCACAGACAGTGCACTAACTCTGTGTCACCCTACCAATCCTGGGTGAGATTAATCGACAGTCTAGTTATGCTCACAAACAGTGCACTAACTCTGTGTCACCCTACCAATCCTGGGTGAGATTAATCGACAGTCTAGTTATGCTCACAAACAGTGCACTAACTCTGTGTCACCCTACCAATCCTGGGTGAGATTAATCGACAGTCTAAATATGCTCACAAACAGTGCACTAACTCTGTGTCACCCTACCAATCCATTCATAGGTGAGATTGATCAACAGTCTAGTTATGCTCACAGACAGTGCACTAACTCTGTGTCACCCTACCAATCCTGGGTGAGATTAATCGACAGTCTAAATATGCTCACAAACAGTGCACTAACTCTGTGTCACCCTATCAATCCTGGGTGAGATTGATTGACAGTCTAGTTATGCTCACAAACAGTGCACTAACTCTGTGTCACCCTACCAATCCTGGGTGAGATTGATTGACAGTCTAGTTATGCTCACAAACAGTGCACTAACTCTGTGTCACCCTACCAATCCTGGGTGAGATTGATCGACAGTCTAGATATGCTCACAAACAGTGCACTAACTCTGTGTCACCCTACCAATCCTGGGTGAGATTAATCGACAGTCTAAATATGCTCACACACGGTGCACTAACTCTGTGTCACCCTACCAATCCTGGGTGAGATTGATCGACAGTCTAGATATGCTCACACACAGTGCACTAACTCTGTGTCACCCTACCAATCCTGGGTGAAATTAATCGACAGTCTAGTTATGCTCACAAACAGTGTACTAACCCTGTGTCACCCTACCAATCCATTCATAGGTGAGATTAATCGACAGTCTAGTTATGCTCACACACAGTGCACTAACTCTGTGTCATCCTACCAATCCATTCATAGGTGAGATTATTGACAGTCTAGATATGCTCACAAACAGTGCACTAACTCTGTGTCACCCTACCAATCCTGGGTGAGATTAATCGACAGTCTAGTTATGCTCACACACAGTGCACTAACTGTGTCATCCTACCAATCCTGGGTGAGATTAATCGACAGTCTAGTTATGCTCACACACAGTGCACTAACTGTGTCATCCTACCAATCCTGGGTGAGATTAATCGACAGTCTAGTTATGCTCACACACAGTGCACTAACTCTGTGTCACCCTACCAATCCATTCATAGGTGAGATTAATCGACAGTCTAGTTATGCTCACAAACAGTGCACTAACTCTGTGTCACCCTACCAATCCTGGGTGAGATTGATCGACAGTCTAGATATGCTCTCACACAGTGCACTAACTCTGTGTCACCCTACCAATCCTGGGTGAGATTAATCGACAGTCTAGATATGCTCACACACAGTGCACTAACTCTGTGTCATCCTACCAATCCATTCATAGGTGAGATAGATTGACAGTCTAGTTATGCTCACAAACAGTGCACTAACTCTGTGTCACCCTACCAATCCTGGGTGAGATTGATCGACAGTCTAGTTATGCTCACAAACAGTGCACTAACTGTGTGTCATCCTACCAATCCATTCATAGGTGAGATAGATTGACAGTCTAGTTATGCTCACAAACAGTGCACTAACTCTGTGTCACCCTACCAATCCTGGGTGAGATTGATCGACAGTCTAGTTATGCTCACAAACAGTGCACTAACTGTGTGTCATCCTAGGTGAGATCATCCACAGTGGTGCCAATACACAATGTGTACTAACTCTGTGTCATCCTGGGTGAGATTCATCCACAGTGGTGCCAATACACAATGTGTACTAACTGTGTCATCCTAGGTGAGATCATCCACAGTGGTGCCAATACACAATGTGCACTAACTGTGTCATCCTGGGTGAGATTCATCCACAGTGGTGCCAATGCACAATGTGTACTAACTGTGTGTCATCCTGGGTGAGATCATCCACAGTGGTGCCAATACACAATGTGTACTAACTGTGTCATCCTAGGTGAGATCATCCACAGTGGTGCCAATACACAATGTGCACTAACTGTGTCATCCTAGGTGAGATCATCCACAGTGGTGCCAATACACAATGTGTACTAACTCTGTGTCATCCTGGGTGAGATTCATCCACAGTGGTGCCAATACACAATGTGCACTAACTGTGTCATCCTAGGTGAGATTCATCCACAGTGGTGCCAATACACAATGTGTACTAACTGTGTCATCCTAGGTGAGATCATCCACAGTGGTGCCAATACACAATGTGTACTAACTGTGTCATCCTAGGTGAGATTCATCCACAGTGGTGCCAATACACAATGTGCACTAACTGTGTCATCCTAGGTGAGATTCATCCACAGTGGTGCCAATACACAATGTGTACTAACTGTGTCATCCTAGGTGAGATTCATCCACAGTGGTGCCAATACACAATGTGTACTAACTGTGTCATCCTGGGTGAGATTCATCCACAGTGGTGCCAATACACAATGTGTACTAACTGTGTCATCCTAGGTGAGATTCATCCACAGTGGTGCCAATACACAATGTGCACTAACTGTGTCATCCTAGGTGAGATTCATCCACAGTGGTGCCAATACACAATGTGCACTAACTGTGTCATCCTAGGTGAGATTCATCCACAGTGGTGCCAATACACAATGTGTACTAACTCTGTGTCATCCTGGGTGAGATCATCCACAGTGGTGCCAATACACAATGTGTACTAACTGTGTCATCCTAGGTGAGATTCATCCAGAGTGGTGCCAATACACAATGTGTACTAACTGTGTGTCATCCTAGGTGAGATCATCCACAGTGGTGCCAATACACAATGTGTACTAACTGTGTGTCATCCTAGGTGAGATCATCCACAGTGGTGCCAATACACAATGTGTACTAACTGTGTGTCATCCTAGGTGAGATCATCCACAGTGGTGCCAATACACAATGTGTACTAACTGTGTGTCATCCTAGGTGAGATCATCCACAGTGGTGCCAATACACAATGTGCACTAACTGTGTCATCCTAGGTGAGATTCATCCACAGTGGTGCCAATACACAATGTGCACTAACTGTGTCATCCTAGGTGAGATTCATCCACAGTGGTGCCAATACACAATGTGCACTAACTGTGTCATCCTAGGTGAGATTCATCCACAGTGGTGCCAATACACAATGTGCACTAACTGTGTCATCCTAGGTGAGATTCATCCACAGTGGTGCCAATACACAATGTGCACTAACTGTGTCATCCTGGGTGAGATTCATCCACAGTGGTGCCAATACACAATGTGAACTAACTGTGTCATCCTGGGTGAGATTCATCCACAGTGGTGCCAATACACAATGTGCACTAACTGTGTCATCCTAGGTGAGATCATCCACAGTGGTGCCAATACACAATGTGTACTAACTGTGTCATCCTAGGTGAGATTCATCCACAGTGGTGCCAATACACAATGTGTACTAACTGTGTCATCCTGGGTGAGATTCATCCACAGTGGTGCCAATACACAATGTGCACTAACTGTGTCATCCTAGGTGAGATTCATCCACAGTGGTGCCAATACACAATGTGCACTAACTGTGTCATCCTGGGTGAGATTCATCCACAGTGGTGCCAATACACAATGTGCACTAACTGTGTCATCCTGGGTGAGATTCATCCACAGTGGTGCCAATACACAATGTGCACTAACTGTGTCATCCTGGGTGAGATTCATCCACAGTGGTGCCAATACACAATGTGTACTAACTGTGTGTCATCCTAGGTGAGATCATCCACAGTGGTGCCAATACACAATGTGTACTAACTGTGTCATCCTAGGTGAGATTCATCCACAGTGGTGCCAATACACAATGTGTACTAACTGTGTCATCCTGGGTGAGATTCATCCACAGTGGTGCCAATACACAATGTGAACTAACTGTGTCATCCTGGGTGAGATTCATCCACAGTGGTGCCAATACACAATGTGTACTAACTGTGTCATCCTGGGTGAGATTCATCCACAGTGGTGCCAATACACAATGTGCACTAACTGTGTCATCCTGGGTGAGATTCATCCACAGTGGTGCCAATACACAATGTGTACTAACTGTGTCATCCTAGGTGAGATTCATCCACAGTGGTGCCAATACACAATGTGTACTAACTGTGTAATCCTGGGTGAGATTCATCCACAGTGGTGCCAATACACAATGTGCACTAACTGTGTCATCCTAGGTGAGATTCATCCACAGTGGTGCCAATACACAATGTGCACTAACTGTGTCATCCTAGGTGAGATCATCCACAGTGGTGCCAATACACAATGTGTACTAACTGTGTCATCCTAGGTGAGATTCATCCACAGTGGTGCCAATACACAATGTGTACTAACTGTGTCATCCTGGGTGAGATTCATCCACAGTGGTGCCAATACACAATGTGTACTAACTCTGTGTCATCCTAGGTGAGATCATCCACAGTGGTGCCAATACACAATGTGCACTAACTGTGTCATCCAAGGTGAGATCATCCACAGTGGTGCCAATACACAATGTGTACTAACTGTGTCATCCTAGGTGAGATTCATCCACAGTGGTGCCAATACACAATGTGCACTAACTGTGTCATCCTGGGTGAGATTCATCCACAGTGGTGCCAATACACAATGTGTACTAACTGTGTCATCCTAGGTGAGATTCATCCACAGTGGTGCCAATACACAATGTGCACTAACTGTGTCATCCTGGGTGAGATTCATCCACAGTGGTGCCAATACACAATGTGCACTAACTGTGTCATCCTGGGTGAGATTCATCCACAGTAGTGCCAATACACAATGTGCACTAACTGTGTCATCCTAGGTGAGATTCATCCACAGTGGTGCCAATACACAATGTGCACTAACTGTGTCATCCTAGGTGAGATTCATCCACAGTGGTGCCAATACACAATGTGTACTAACTGTGTCATCCTGGGTGAGATTCATCCACAGTGGTGCCAATGCACAATGTGTACTAACTGTGTGTCATCCTAGGTGAGATTCATCCACAGTGGTGCCAATACACAATGTGTACTAACTGTGTCATCCTGGGTGAGATTCATCCACAGTGGTGCCAATACACAATGTGTACTAACTGTGTGTCATCCTAGGTGAGATCATCCACAGTGGTGCCAATACACAATGTGTACTAACTGTGTCATCCTGGGTGAGATTCATCCACAGTGGTGCCAATACACAATGTGTACTAACTGTGTGTCATCCTAGGTGAGATCATCCACAGTGGTGCCAATACACAATGTGTACTAACTGTGTCATCCTGGGTGAGATTCATCCACAGTGGTGCCAATACACAATGTGCACTAACTGTGTCATCCTAGGTGAGATTCATCCACAGTGGTGCCAATACACAATGTGCACTAACTGTGTCATCCTAGGTGAGATTCATCCACAGTGGTGCCAATACACAATGTGCACTAACTGTGTCATCCTGGGTGAGATTCATCCACAGTGGTGCCAATGCACAATGTGTACTAACTGTGTCATCCTGGGTGAGATTCATCCACAGTGGTGCCAATACACAATGTGCACTAACTGTGTCATCCTAGGTGAGATCATCCACAGTGGTGCCAATACACAATGTGCACTAACTGTGTCATCCTGGGTGAGATCATCCACAGTGGTGCCAATACACAATGTGTACTAACTGTGTCATCCTAGGTGAGATTCATCCACAGTGGTGCCAATACACAATGTGTACTAACTGTGTCATCCTAGGTGAGATTCATCCACAGTGGTGCCAATACACAATGTGCACTAACTGTGTCATCCTGGGTGAGATTCATCCACAGTGGTGCCAATACACAATGTGCACTAACAGTGTCATCCTAGGTGAGATTCATCCACAGTGGTGCCAATACACAATGTGCACTAACTGTGTCATCCTAGGTGAGATTCATCCACAGTGGTGCCAATACACAATGTGTACTAACTGTGTGTCATCCTGGGTGAGATTCATCCACAGTGGTGCCAATACACAATGTGTACTAACTCTGTGTCATCCTAGGTGAGATCATCCACAGTGGTGCCAATACACAATGTGCACTAACTGTGTCATCCTAGGTGAGATCATCCACAGTGGTGCCAATACACAATGTGTACTAACTGTGTCATCCTAGGTGAGATTCATCCACAGTGGTGCCAATATACAATGTGTACTAACTGTGTCATCCTGGGTGAGATTCATCCACAGTGGTGCCAATACACAATGTGCACTAACTGTGTCATCCTGGGTGAGATCATCCACAGTGGTGCCAATACACAATGTGTACTAACTGTGTCATCCTGGGTGAGATTCATCCACAGTGGTGCCAATACACAATGTGTACTAACTCTGTGTCATCCTGGGTGAGATTCATCCACAGTGGTGCCAATACACAATGTGCACTAACTGTGTCATCCTAGGTGAGATTCATCCACAGTGGTGCCAATACACAATGTGCACTAACTGTGTCATCCTAGGTGAGATCATCCACAGTGGTGCCAATGCACAATGTGTACTAACTCTGTGTCATCCTGGGTGAGATTCATCCACAGTGGTGCCAATACACAATGTGTACTAACTGTGTCATCCTGGGTGAGATCATCCACAGTGGTGCCAATACACAATGTGCACTAACTGTGTGTCATCCTGGGTGAGATTCATCCACAGTGGTGCCAATACACAATGTGTACTAACTGTGTCATCCTAGGTGAGATCATCCACAGTGGTGCCAATACACAATGTGTACTAACTGTGTCATCCTAGGTGAGATCATCCACAGTGGTGCCAATACACAATGTGCACTAACTGTGTCATCCTGGGTGAGATTCATCCACAGTGGTGCCAATACACAATGTGTACTAACTGTGTCATCCTGGGTGAGATTCATCCACAGTGGTGCCAATACACAATGTGTACTAACTGTGTCATCCTAGGTGAGATTCATCCACAGTGGTGCCAATACACAATGTGTACTAACTCTGTGTCATCCTAGGTGAGATCATCCACAGTGGTGCCAATACACAATGTGTACTAACTGTGTGTCATCCTAGGTGAGATTCATCCACAGTGGTGCCAATGCACAATGTGTACTAACTCTGTGTCATCCTGGGTGAGATCATCCACAGTGGTGCCAATACACAATGTGCACTAACTGTGTCATCCTGGGTGAGATTCATCCACAGTGGTGCCAATACACAATGTGTACTAACTGTGTCATCCTGGGTGAGATTCATCCACAGTGGTGCCAATACACAATGTGTACTAACTGTGTCATCCTAGGTGAGATTCATCCACAGTGGTGCCAATACACAATGTGTACTAACTGTGTCATCCTAGGTGAGATTCATCCACAGTGGTGCCAATACACAATGTGTACTAACTCTGTGTCATCCTAGGTGAGATTCATCCACAGTGGTGCCAATACACAATGTGTACTAACTCTGTGTCATCCTGCCAATGAGAGAGAGTGAGAGAGAGCATTTTTGTTTTGTTTTGTTTTAGACAGCCGAGGGTGTGGTGGTCCATGCAACCAGGAAACCCCCCATAATCGTCTGCTGTTATATGATGAAGTGAAAAGGGATAAGTAATGATAGAGAATACTAAAGTAAGAATTAAGAAGACATTTCTTTTTAACCCGTTTTACCTTTAGTTTGGCGTTACAAAAATGGAAAAGAGTATTATAAAATTAGTTTTTTACTCTGTTACCCATGTCACTTTCAGAGACAAGCACGACCAAACAGTAGCCAATGATTTATTTCTACCATAGCCGTTTAGTTCAGTGTTTTCTCTTTCTGTTGATACCAAACAGTAGCCTCTAATGATTTATCTCTACCATAGCCGTTTAGTTCAGTGTTTTCTCTTTCTGTTGATACCAAACAGTAGCCTCTAATGATTTATCTCTACCATAACCATTTAGTTCAGTGTTTGCTCTTTCTGTTGATACCAAACAGTAGCCGCTAATGATTTATCTCTACCATAACCATTTAGTTCAGTGTTTGCTCTTTCTGTTGATACCAAACAGTAGCCGCTAATGATTTATCTCTACCATAACCATTTAGTTCAGTGTTTGCTCTTTCTGTTGATACCAAACAGTAGCCGCTAATGATTTATCTCTACCATAACCATTTAGTTCAGTGTTTGCTCTTTCTGTTGAGACCAAACAGTAGCCGCTAATGATTTATCTCTACCATAACCGTTTAGTTCAGTGTTTGCTCTTTCTGTTGATGCCAAACTCTTTATTGTTAGTGTTTGTTTAAAAAACAAAAAACAAAACAAAAAACACTGCAACGTCACTGGAACATACAACAAACAAACAACTACACGACAAGTGCAAAGTGACATTATTTTATTCACAAGAGACAAAACAAAACTACTGGATATTTCGGCGAATGCGCCTTTATCAACACAGACAAACAATTAAACAGCAAACATCAAATATAGCAGTGTGGGCAGTGTGGTAGGGTTCAATAGCCACAGTTAAGCGAAGAAGGTTCCCCCCACTGCCCGAAGCCCCCTCCCCCGGCGTGGACCCCTGTATTCCAAATTAATTTACAAACTTGCTTCTAATGGAATGTCTAGTTTTCATTTCCCCCACTTCCCTGTGTGTCCTGTCTGGGTTGGGGGGATAGGGGTCCAATAGCCACAGCTAAGTGAAGGAGTGGCCCCTGTATACTAGGCAGTGTGGTAGGGTTCAATAGCCACAGCTAAGCGAAGAAGGTTCCCCCCACTGCCCGAAGCCCCCTCCCCCGGCGTGGACCCCTGCATTCCCAATTAATTTACAAACTTGTTTCAAATGGAATGTCCAGTTTTTATTGTCAACTTTGTCTGGGTCAATCTCTCACATAAGACCAAACCAAACTAGCTGCAAGAGCCCACAATGCAAGCCTGTCCTTCACCATCCATTGCATTGAGTGAATCTTTCTAAAAAAGCAGGGCCGAATTAACCACCCTGAGCCCCTATTTGGGAGTTTGTTCTTCACAAAGATTAAGCCCAACTAGCTGCAAGAGCCAATAATGATCAATTTGATTCCTATCCTTCGCTACCACCCAATACCCACCCACCCCCTCCTTCCCATAACCCCCTCCCCACCCCTCCCCACCACTTCCTTCCAAACCCTCCTCCCACCCCACCCCCCTTTTATATATATATTTATTTAAAAATGTGGTTTTTTTGGTGTGTTTTTTTGGGGGGGTGTTTTTGTTTTTTTGTTTGTCCACCCCCCCCCCAAAGTATGCCATTGCTTATTTTGCATTCCTTTAGTCCCAGTGTGTGGTTGTGTGTGAGAGAGGGAGAGAGAGAGTGTGTGTATGTGTTTGTGTGTGTGAGAGGTTTTTTTTGCACTTGTCTTTGACTTGTCTTTGACCACATGCGCAGGTTTTTTTTTGCACTTGTCTTTGACTTGTCTTTGACCACATGCGCAGGTTTTTTTTCTCCCAGAGAGTTTTTTGTCCGCTTTAATCCTTTATTCCTTGAAATTTGTTTTTCTTTCTCGTGTCATAGACAAGTGTGTCTGACGGGGGTTTCTTTCTCATGTCATAGACAAGTGTGTCTGACGGGGGTTTCTTTCTCGTGTCATAGACAAGTGTGTCTGACGGGGGTTTCTTTCTCGTGTCATAGACAAGTGTGTCTGACGGGGGTTTCTTTCTCGTGTCATAGACAAGTGTGTCTGACGGGGGTTTCTTTCTCGTGTCATAGACAAGTGTGTCTGACGGGGGTTTCTTTCTCGTGTCATAGACAAGTGTGTCTGACGGGGGTTTCTTTCTCGTGTCATAGACAAGTGTGTCTGACGGGGGTTTCTTTCTCGTGTCATAGACAAGTGTGTCTGACGGGGGTTTCTTTCTCGTGTCATAGACAAGTGTGTCTGACGGGGGTTTCTTTCTCGTGTCATAGACAAGTGTGTCTGACGGGGGTTTCTTTCTCGTGTCATAGACAAGTGTGTCTGACGGGGGTTTCTTTCTCGTGTCATAGACAAGTGTGTCTGACGGGGGTTTCTTTCTCGTGTCATAGACAAGTGTGTCTGACGGGGGTTTCTTTCTCCTGTCATAGACAAGTGTGTCTGACGGGGGTTTCTTTCTCGTGTCATAGACAAGTGTGTCTGACGGGGGTTTCTTTCTCGTGTCATAGACAAGTGTGTCTGACGGGGGTTTCTTTCTCGTGTCATAGACAAGTGTGTCTGACGGGGGTTTCTTTCTCGTGTCATAGACAAGTGTGTCTGACGGGGGTTTCTTTCTCGTGTCATAGACAAGTGTGTCTGACGGGGGTTTCTTTCTCGTGTCATAGACAAGTGTGTCTGACGGGGGTTTCTTTCTCGTGTCATAGACAAGTGTGTCTGACGGGGGTTTCTTTCTCGTGTCATAGACAAGTGTGTCTGACGGGGGTTTCTTTCTCGTGTCATAGACAAGTGTGTCTGACGGGGGTTTCTTTCTCGTGTCATAGACAAGTGTGTCTGACGGGGGTTTCTTTCTCGTGTCATAGACAAGTGTGTCTGACGGGGGTTTCTTTCTCCTGTCATAGACAAGTGTGTCTGACGGGGGTTTCTTTCTCGTGTCATAGACAAGTGTGTCTGACGGGGGTTTCTTTCTCGTGTCATAGACAAGTGTGTCTGACGGGGGTTTCTTTCTCGTGTCATAGACAAGTGTGTCTGACGGGGGTTTCTTTCTCGTGTCATAGACAAGTGTGTCTGACGGGGGTTTCTTTCTCGTGTCATAGACAAGTGTGTCTGACGGGGGTTTCTTTCTCGTGTCATAGACAAGTGTGTCTGACGGGGGTTTCTTTCTCGTGTCATAGACAAGTGTGTCTGACGGGGGTTTCTTTCTCGTGTCATAGACAAGTGTGTCTGACGGGGGTTTCTTTCTCGTGTCATAGACAAGTGTGTCTGACGGGGGTTTCTTTCTCGTGTCATAGACAAGTGTGTCTGACGGGGGTTTCTTTCTCGTGTCATAGACAAGTGTGTCTGACGGGGGTTTCTTTCTCGTGTCATAGACAAGTGTGTCCGACGGGGTTTTTTTTCTCGGAGAACTTCCGTTTCCCCCCTCACCCCTCGGTGCCAGGGTGGGGCAACCCACTTTGGGGTCAGACATGGGTTTGATGAGCTATGCGCTATGCGGCTCCTTTGACTATATTTGATGTTTGCTGTTTA
>JAGGCT020004130.1:80008-114268 GCA_017654935.2 Phymorhynchus buccinoides
TGGTCGACGAGCACCCCCCTTCGCTCATGCCATGTGGAACGCCCGAGACAGAGTGCAGGAAGGACTTCCTCGCACCAACAATCACGTGGAAGGCTGGCATCGCCGTATGCAGTCTAATGTGGGAGCCTACCATCCTAGTATTTGTAATTTTGTGGATGTATTGCGACGTGAGCAATCCCTCAACGAAGTCATTATGACCCAGATACATGTACTAGCTGGACAAGCGGCTCCACCACAACGCGGCAAATGCAAGGCCATCACTGAGCGCTTAGTTAGAGTTGTGGCCGACTATGGCAACCGCCCTATCTTGGACTTTCTACGAGGCATTGCACACAACATACAGATGTAGATTATATGAAGAACATTTTGCCTTGTATATAATTGCCTGGTATATAATTGCCTTGTATATAGAAATTAGTCCATAAAATTTAAAATAAAATATTTTAATAATAATCACTTTTTTTAAAATTTTACTATATATAATGTTTTCCGGGGGGTACTTGTCCTAGGGGGGTAGTTGTCCAGGGGGTGACTGTCCGGGGGTACTTGTCCTAGAACCGTGCTGCAGACATCTTCTCCTTCTGATATTGTGCTGCACACATCTTCTCCTTTCTGATATTTTGCTGCACACATCTCCTTTCTGATATTGTGCTGCAGACAAGTCATCTCCTTTCTGATATTGTGCTGCACACATCTTCTCCTTTCTGATATTGTGCTGCACACATCTTCTCCTTTCTGATATTGTGCTGCACACATCTTCTCCTTTCTGATATTGTGCTGCACACATCTTCTCCTTTCTGATATTGTGCTCATCATTCGGAGACCAGCAGTGTTGTGTGTGGATTCAGTTGATCTGGTGACGAAGACTGCTCTGATCATGATCATGGTGAATAGTGGTGTGTTAGGGTTCTTCACTTATAAGTAATATTCTTCTTGTGATGACGTTTTATTGTAGTGATGATGAATATTGTCTACTCTGCTATCTCCTCAAATATATGTGATAGGAAATCATTTGGTGAAGTTCTGCTTTTGAGGATGAGGATGAGGATGAATAGGAACATGTTTAGCGTGTGCTGCTTCAGTTCTAACTTCCTTGTATTGTTGATGGCTGTGTTAACCCCTTTTGAGGTTGAGGATGAGGATGAGGATGAATAGGAACATGTTTAGCGTGTGCTGCTTCAGTTCTAACTTCCTTGTATTGTTGATGGCTGTGTTAACCCCTTTTGAGGTTGAGGATGAGGATGAGGATGAATAGGAACATGTTTAGCGTGTGCTGCTTCAGTTCTAACTTCCTTGTATTGTTGATGGCTGTGTTAACCCCTTTTGAGGTTGAGGATGAGGATGAGGATGAATAGGAACATGTTTAGCGTGTGCTGCTTCAGTTCTAACTTCCTTGTATTGTTGATGGCTGTGTTAACCCCTTTTGAGGTTGAGGATGAGGATGAATAGGAACATGTTTAGCGTGTGCTGCTTCAGTTCTAACTTCCTTGTATTGTTGATGGCTGTGTTAACCCCTTGACTGCCATATAGCGTATCACTATCACGTACTGACTTGATGACATCACTGATGACTCATCAGATGAAGAGGAATAACTATGATATGCTGCCTTTTGCTCTAACACAGTCAAGAGAGTTATATCCCCAGACCATTTTGCCAGATTGGCTCTATCAGTTGTCTTTTTCATGGCATGATTTGCCCAATGAATTTTTCTTTAATTTTCTCTGGCAGTCAAGGAGTTAAAGCTGTGTTAGTGATGATGATGAAGAACCTAGTGAATAGCGTATGTGTCCTGTGACCTGTCAGCTGTTTGTGTTAAAGCTGTGTTAGTGATGATGATGAAGAACCTAGTGAATAGCGTATGTGTCCTGTGACCTGTCAGCTGTTTGTGTTAAAGCTGTGTTAGTGATGATGATGAAGAACCTAGTGAATAGCGTATGTGTCCTGTGACCTGTCAGCTGTTTGTGTTAAAGCTGTGTTAGTGATGATGATGAAGAACCTAGTGAATAGCGTATGTGTCCTGTGACCTGTCAGCTGTTTGTGTTAAAGCTGTGTTAGTGATGATGATGAAGAACCTATTGCCTATTGCCTTGTGACCTGTGACCTGTCAGCTGTTTGTTGATCTGACGTCAGGCTGATTCAGTGGTGTTGTCTGTTGTGTTATCTTTCTGTTGGTTTGGGCTCAAACAGTTGACTTTATTGGTGTGTTTAACATTAGGTACAGACATTGATGTGATAGGGTTTGATAGCATTGTTCAGGTGTGTTAAACATTACATACAGACATTGATATGATAGGGTTTGATAGCACTATTCTGGTGTGTTAAACATTACATACAGACATTGATGTGATAGGGTTTGATAGCACTGTTCTGGTGTGTTAAACATTAGGTACAGACATTGATGTGATAGGGTTTGATAGCACTGTTCAGGTGTGTTAAACATTAGGTACAGACATTGATATGATAGGGTTTGATAGCATTGTTCTGGTGTGTTAAACATTACGTACAGACATTGATGTGATAGGGTTTGATAGCATTGTTCTGGTGTGTTAAACATTACATACAGACATTGATGTGATAGGGTTTGATAGCACTGTTCTGGTGTGTTAAACATTAGGTACAGACATTGATGTGATAGGGTTTGATAGCATTGTTCTGGTGTGTTAAACATTACATACAGACATTGATGTGATAGGGTTTGATAGCACTGTTCTGGTGTGTTAAACATTAGGTACAGACATTGATGTGATAGGGTTTGATAGCACTGTTCTGGTGTGTTAAACATTAGGTACAGACATTGATATGATAGGGTTTGATAGCACTGTTCTGGTGTGTTAAACATTACATACAGACATTGATGTGATAGGGTTTGATAGCATTGTACTGGTGTGTTAAACATTAGGTACAGACATTGATGTGATAGGGTTTGATAGCACTGTTCTGGTGTGTTAAACATTAGGTACAGACATTGATATGATAGGGTTTGATAGCATTGTTCTGGTGTGTTAAACATTACGTACAGACATTGATGTGATAGGGTTTGATAGCATTGTACTGGTGTGTTAAACATTAGGTACAGACATTGATGTGATAGGGTTTGATAGCACTGTTCTGGTGTGTTAAACATTAGGTACAGACATTGATATGATAGGGTTTGATAGCATTGTTCTGGTGTGTTAAACATTACGTACAGACATTGATGTGATAGGGTTTGATAGCATTGTTCTGGTGTGTTAAACATTACATACAGACATTGATGTGATAGGGTTTGATAGCACTGTTCTGGTGTGTTAAACATTAGGTACAGACATTGATGTGATAGGGTTTGATAGCACTGTTCAGGTGTGTTAAACATTAGGTACAGACATTGATGTGATAGGGTTTGATAGCATTGTTCTGGTGTGTTAAACATTACGTACAGACATTGATGTGATAGGGTTTGATAGCATTGTTCTGGTGTGTTAAACATTACATACAGACATTGATGTGATAGGGTTTGATAGCACTGTTCTGGTGTGTTAAACATTAGGTACAGACATTGATGTGATAGGGTTTGATAGCATTGTTCTGGTGTGTTAAACATTAGGTACAGACATTGATGTGATAGGGTTTGATAGCACTGTTCTGGTGTGTTAAACATTAGGTACAGACATTGATATGATAGGGTTTGATAGCACTGTTCTGGTGTGTTAAACATTACATACAGACATTGATGTGATAGGGTTTGATAGCATTGTACTGGTGTGTTAAACATTAGGTACAGACATTGATGTGATAGGGTTTGATAGCACTGTTCTGGTGTGTTAAACATTAGGTACAGACATTGATATGATAGGGTTTGATAGCATTGTTCTGGTGTGTTAAACATTACGTACAGACATTGATGTGATAGGGTTTGATAGCATTGTACTGGTGTGTTAAACATTAGGTACAGACATTGATGTGATAGGGTTTGATAGCACTGTTCTGGTGTGTTAAACATTAGGTACAGACATTGATATGATAGGGTTTGATAGCATTGTTCTGGTGTGTTAAACATTACGTACAGACATTGATGTGATAGGGTTTGATAGCATTGTTCTGGTGTGTTAAACATTAGGTACAGACATTGATGTGATAGGGTTTGATAGCACTGTTCTGGTGTGTTAAACATTAGGTACAGACATTGATGTGATAGGGTTTGATAGCATTGTTCTGGTGTGTTAAACATTAGGTACAGACATTGATGTGATAGGGTTTGATAGCATTGTTCTGGTGTGTTAAACATTAGGTACAGACATTGATGTGATAGGGTTTGATAGCATTGTTCTGGTGTGTTAAACATTAGGTACAGACATTGATGTGATAGGGTTTGATAGCACTGTTCTGGTGTGTTAAACATTAGGTACAGACATTGATATGATAGGGTTTGATAGCACTGTTCTGGTGTGTTAAACATTACATACAGACATTGATGTGATAGGGTTTGATAGCATTGTTCTGGTGTGTTAAACATTAGGTACAGACATTGATGTGATAGGGTTTGATAGCATTGTTCTGGTGTGTTAAACATTACATACAGACATTGATGTGATAGGGTTTGATAGCACTGTTCTGGTGTGTTAAACATTAGGTACAGACATTGATATGATAGGGTTTGATAGCATTGTTCTGGTGTGTTAAACATTACATACATGTCCGCTCATCTGACTCTATCTCCGCCTTTCGCTCTGCCCTTAAAACTCACTTGTTTCGGACATATTATGATTGATTAGTGTTTGTGTGTGAGGTGTGTGTGTGTGTGTGTGTGTGTGGGGGGGGGGGGGGGGGGGCGTTTGATTGCAGAAATCTTGTAAAAAATGTATTTACAATTATTTTATTATTCGTATTTTGTATGTAGAATGTCTACGTCTTGTAAACTTTAAATGCTTGTAAATGAGGTAGAAGGGTATTTTTGTTTTTGCAAAATTTGTCTATTATAATTAGTCATGTAATTGGTATGTCGATGGCAGTATGATTTTATTTCAAGTTGCAGTATTGTATTCAAACTTCATTGGGAATGTGAATGTGGTCTCTATGTTTCTTCTTAGAATGTTCATGTTGTAACTATTTTACTTGTATAATTAATTGTGTGCGAGCGTGCGTGTGCGCATGCATGTGTGTGTGTATGTGTGTGTGTGTGTGTGTGTGTGTGTGTGTGTGTGTGTGTGTGTGTGTGTGAGTAAGGAAGTAAGAGAACGTTGTGTGTAAGCATCGTGCTTATTTTACTTTCTAATGATTAATTATTTGTTTGCCTTTAATGTTCTTGTTATCAATGTAAAGCGCACTGAGCTCATGTGAGAAAGAGCGCTATATAAATTCCCATTATTATTATACAGACATTGATGTGATAGGGTTTGATAGCACTGTTCTGGTGTGTTAAACATTAGGTACAGACATTGATGTGATAGGGTTTGATAGCACTGTTCTGGTGTGTTAAACATTACATACAGACATTGATGTGATAGGGTTTGATAGCATTGTTCTGGTGTGTTAAACATTAGCTACAGACATTGATATGATAGGGTTTGATAGCATTGTACTGGTGTGTTAAACATTAGGTACAGACATTGATGTGATAGGGTTTGATAGCACTGTCTTGGTGTGTTAAACATTAGGTACAGACATTGATGTGATAGGGTTTGATAGCACTGTTCTGGTGTGTTAAACATTAGGTACAGACATTGATGTGATAGGGTTTGATAGCACTGTTCTGGTGTGTTAAACATTAGGTACAGACATTGATGTGATAGGGTTTGATAGCATTGTTCTGGTGTGTTAAACATTAGGTACAGACATTGATGTGATAGGGTTTGATAGCATTGTTCTGGTGTGTTAAACATTAGGTACAGACATTGATATGATAGGGTTTGATAGCATTGTTCTGGTGTGTTAAACATTAGGTACAGACATTGATGTGATAGGGTTTGATAGCACTGTCTTGGTGTGTTAAACATTAGGTACAGACATTGATGTGATAGGGTTTGATAGCACTGTTCTGGTGTGTTAAACATTACATACAGACATTGATGTGATAGGGTTTGATAGCACTGTTCTGGTGTGTTAAACATTAGGTACAGACATTGATATGATAGGGTTTGATAGCATTGTTCTGGTGTGTTAAACATTAGGTACAGACATTGATATGATAGGGTTTGATAGCACTGTTCTGGTGTGTTAAACATTAGGTACAGACATTGATATGATAGGGTTTGATAGCACTGTTCTGGTGTGTTAAACATTACGTACAGACATTGATGTGATAGGGTTTGATAGCACTGTTCTGGTGTGTTAAACATTAGGTACAGACATTGATATGATAGGGTTTGATAGCACTGTTCTGGTGTGTTAAACATTACGTACAGACATTGATGTGATAGGGTTTGATAGCATTGTTCTGGTGTGTTAAACATTAGGTACAGACATTGATGTGATAGGGTTTGATAGCACTATTCTGGTGTGTTAAACATTACATACAGACATTGATGTGATAGGTTTTGATAGCATTGTTCTGGTGTGACATTGATATGATAGGGTTTGATAGCACTGTTCTGGTGTGTTAAACATTACATACAGACATTGATATGATAGGGTTTGATAGCACTGTTCTGGTGTGTTAAACATTAGGTACAGACATTGATGTGATAGGGTTTGATAGCATTGTTCTGGTGTGTTAAACATTAGGTACAGACATTGATGTGATAGGGTTTGATAGCACTGTTCTGGTGTGTTAAACATTAGGTACAGACATTGATGTGATAGGGTTTGATAGCATTGTTCTGGTGTGTTAAACATTACATACAGACATTGATGTGATAGGGTTTGATAGCACTGTTCTGGTGTGTTAAACATTACATACAGACATTGATGTGATAGGGTTTGATAGCATTGTTCTGGTGTGTTAAACATTAGCTACAGACATTGATATGATAGGGTTTGATAGCATTGTACTGGTGTGTTAAACATTAGGTACAGACATTGATGTGATAGGGTTTGATAGCACTGTCTTGGTGTGTTAAACATTAGGTACAGACATTGATGTGATAGGGTTTGATAGCACTGTTCTGGTGTGTTAAACATTAGGTACAGACATTGATGTGATAGGGTTTGATAGCACTGTTCTGGTGTGTTAAACATTAGGTACAGACATTGATGTGATAGGGTTTGATAGCATTGTTCTGGTGTGTTAAACATTAGGTACAGACATTGATATGATAGGGTTTGATAGCATTGTTCTGGTGTGTTAAACATTAGGTACAGACATTGATATGATAGGGTTTGATAGCACTGTTCTGGTGTGTTAAACATTACGTACAGACATTGATGTGATAGGGTTTGATAGCATTGTTCTGGTGTGTTAAACATTAGGTACAGACATTGATGTGATAGGGTTTGATAGCACTGTTCTGGTGTGTTAAACATTAGGTACAGACATTGATGTGATAGGGTTTGATAGCACTGTTCTGGTGTGTTAAACATTACATACAGACATTGATGTGATAGGGTTTGATAGCACTGTTCTGGTGTGTTAAACATTAGGTACAGACATTGATATGATAGGGTTTGATAGCATTGTTCTGGTGTGTTAAACATTAGGTACAGACATTGATATGATAGGGTTTGATAGCACTGTTCTGGTGTGTTAAACATTAGGTACAGACATTGATATGATAGGGTTTGATAGCACTGTTCTGGTGTGTTAAACATTACGTACAGACATTGATGTGATAGGGTTTGATAGCACTGTTCTGGTGTGTTAAACATTAGGTACAGACATTGATATGATAGGGTTTGATAGCACTGTTCTGGTGTGTTAAACATTACGTACAGACATTGATGTGATAGGGTTTGATAGCATTGTTCTGGTGTGTTAAACATTAGGTACAGACATTGATGTGATAGGGTTTGATAGCACTATTCTGGTGTGTTAAACATTACATACAGACATTGATGTGATAGGTTTTGATAGCATTGTTCTGGTGTGACATTGATATGATAGGGTTTGATAGCACTGTTCTGGTGTGTTAAACATTACATAGAGACATTGATATGATAGGGTTTCATAGCACTGTTCTGGTGTGTTAAACATTAGGTACAGACATTGATGTGATAGGGTTTGATAGCATTGTTCTGGTGTGTTAAACATTAGGTACAGACATTGATATGATAGGGTTTGATAGCACTGTTCTGGTGTGTTAAACATTAGGTACAGACATTGATGTGATAGGGTTTGATAGCACTGTTCTGGTGTGTTAAACATTAGGTACAGACATTGATGTGATAGGGTTTGATAGCACTGTTCTGGTGTGTTAAACATTAGGTACAGACATTGATGTGATAGGGTTTGATAGCATTATTCGCCACAGAAATCTTCTGCTGTTGTTGTTGGCATTGTTCTTGTGGGAAGGGTTGGTTGCAACATGGTGTAGATCTGATTTGGGGGCTAGTGCTACTTCAACACATGCATGACAGTACGCTTAAACACACACACAAGAACATACAAAGGCGCACACACAGTGCATACAGTCGCCCACATATGTTGAGGTAACTATAGCGACATACTACACACACATGCATATACACCACACACATTTAGGGATACACACACATACATTCACATAACACACATCACACATGTTTTTCCCTGCCTATCTTATTACCTCCATTCTGAAGCCCCCCCCCCCCCCCCCCCCCCTTCTACTTTGACTAAACAAATGGTAGTAGTCTAGTGACTGTGTGAGTGTGTGTGTGAGTGTATGTGTGTGTGTTTGTGTTTGTGTGAGTGTGTTTGTGATGAATTTTGTTATGAGAATGTAATGTACTCAAGTATGTGCGTGACTATAAATACATGTATGTGAGTGCCTGCTTTGTCCCATATGTGCCCTGCCGGGCCGAGAGGACATAAAACTCTATATTTCATTCGTGAGTGCCTGCTTATAGAATGTACCCAGGGAAGACCTTACCATCTTCAGGAAGACCGTCCATACGGGTCTTTGACCAATTGGACGATAATCTCACATTCTGGGTTGTAGAATGTGTCTTTGTGCACAGGTCTTATATTCATTGAAAGTCCTGGGCTACAGTCAGGGGCTGAAGTCTGTCTTTTTCTCAGTCTCTCTCTCCACAGGCATTTGTAATGAGGTATAGGCAGGATGCAAGGCTCTGATGTCTGTCTGTCTGAGTTTATCTCTACAGGTCTGATGGGTAGTGCAGCCTTGAGGTACAGTTTGGGGCAGATCAGGGGTGTGGCCTGATGGGGCGTGGCCTGATATCTGTCAATCTGTCACTACAGGTCTGATGGGTGGTGCAGTCTTGAGGTACAGTTTGGGGCAGATCAAGGGTGAGGCCTGATGGGGTGTGGCCTGATATCTGTCAATCTGTCACTACAGGTCTGATGGGTGGTGCAGCCTTGAGGTACAGTTTGGCGCAGATCGGGGGTGTGGCCTGATTGGGGGAGTTGTGGTCTGATGTGTGTCAATCTGTCACTACAGGTCTGATAGGTGGAATGGCACTGGGTTATGGTTTCGGGGGAGGGGGGGGGGGGGGGGCATGGTCTGATGTGTGTCAATCTTTGTCACTACAGGTCTGATGGGTGGAGCAGCACTGGGTTATGGTTCGGGATGGATGGAGGTCGTGGCCTGATAGGGGGAAGGGGGGGAGGCGTCTGTCTGGTGTGTGTGTCAATCGGTCACTACAGGTCTGATGGGTGGAGCAGCACTGGGCTATGGTTTGGGGCAGATGTGGGGCCCTGGCCTGATGGGGGGGAAGGGAGGGGGGCGTGGTCTGATGTGGGTCAATCACTGTCATTACAGATCTGATGGGTGGAGCAGCACTGGGATATGGTTTGGGGTAGATGTGGGGCCCTGGCCTGATGGGGGGGAGGGGGGGGGGGGCGTGGTCTGATGTTGGTCAGTCAGTCATTACAGATCTGATGGGTGGAGCAGCACTGGGCTATGGTTTGGGGCGGATGTGGGGCCATGGCCTGATGGGGGGGAGGGGGGGGCGTGGTCTGATGTGTGTCAATCACTATCATTACAGGTCTGATGGGTGGAGCAGCACTGGGCTATGGTTTGGGGCGGATGCAGGGCCGTGGCCTGATGGGGTGGGGAATGGGGGGCAGCTGGAGTTCCCTGGATTCCTTCGGAAGCTGTGGCAGCTTTGGAAGCTTTGGCAGCTTCTAGATTACAACTGTCACCCCTCCCCTCTCCACATCACCCCAGCCCTGGTCTTCTGCTTCAACAGCTTTGGAAGATTGCAGTTTCTGGATTAGAACTTGCATCCATCCACCCCCACCCCCACCTCTGGCCTTCTGCTCCTGCAATTATAGCAGCTTTGGAATACCTGTGTGCGTTGTCTGTTTGCTGTGGTGATTTATAGAAAACAGCACCCCCCCCTCCCCTCCCTTTGTCTTCTGCTCCTGCAATTATAGCAGCTTTGGAATACCTGTGTGCGTTGTCTGTTTGCTGTGGTGATTTATAGAAAACAGCACCCCCCCCTCCCCTCCCTTTGTCTTCTGCTCCTGCAATTATAGCAGCTTTGGAATACCTGTGTGCGTTGTCTGTTTGCTGTGGTGATTTATAGAAAACAGCCCCCCCACCCCCCCCTCCCCTCCCTTTGTCTTCTGCTCCTGCAATTATAGCAGCTTTGGAATACCTGTGTGCGTTGTCTGTTTGCTGTGGTGATTTATAGAAAACAGCACCCCCCCCTCCCCTCCCTTTGTCTTCTGCTTTGTGTTGTGTGCAACTGGGTTAGGGTTAGGGTTAATAACCCTAACCCAACTGCGAAAAAAGTGTGCCGTTTTCTGCTTTGTGTTGTGTGCAACTGGGTTAGGTTTAGGGTTTATAACCCTAACCCAACTGCGAAAAAAGTGTGCCGTTTTCTGCTTTGCTTTGGATGGTGACTGCTTTCACATTTTGAAGGTGTTCATGGGCTGAACTGTCAACTTGTTTTGTTGTTGTTGTTTCTTTACCTTAGGCACAAAACCTGAAAAAGTGAAGGGCTGTTGTGTCCTGTTGCAGTGTTCCTAGCTTGTTACTTTACTGACAAGTGCTCTGCTATGAGTGTCTGTAGCAACACAACATGAATGTTACTGACAAGTGCTCTACTATGAGTGTGTAGCAACACAACATGAATGTTACTGACAAGTGCTCTGCTATGAGTGTGTAGCAACACAACATGAATTTACTTTACTGACAAGTGCTCTACTATGAGTGTCTGTAGCAACACAACATGAATGTTACTGACAAGTGCTCTGCTATGAGTGTCTGTAGCAACACAACATGAATTTACTTTACTGACAAGTGCTCTGCTATGAGTGTCTGTAGCAACACAACATGAATGTTACTGAAAAGTGCTCTACTATGAGTGTCTGTAGCAACACAACATGAATGTTACTGAAAAGTGCTCTACTATGAGTGTCTGCAACACAACATGAATGTTACTGAAAAGTGCTCTACTATGAGTGTCTGTAGCAACACAACATGAATGTTACTGAAAAGTGCTCTGCTATGAGTGTCTGTAGCAACACAACATGAATGTTACTGACAAGTGCTCTACTATGAGTGTCTGTAGCAACACAACATGAATGTTACTGAAAAGTGCTCTACTATGAGTGTCTGTAGCAACACAACATGAATTTACTTTACTGACAAGTGCTCTGCTATGAGTGTCTGTAGCAACACAACATGAATGTTACTGACAAGTGCTCTACTATGAGTGTCTGCAACACAACATGAATTTACTTTACTGACAAGTGCTCTGCTATGAGTGTCTGTAGCAACACAACATGAATGTTACTGACAAGTGCTCTGCTATGAGTGTCTGTAGCAACACAACATGAATGTTACTGACAAGTGCTCTGCTATGAGTGTCTGTAGCAACACAACATGAATGTTACTGACAAGTGCTCTGCTATGAGTGTCTGTAGCAACACAACATGAATGTTACTGACAAGTGCTCTACTATGAGTGTCTGCAACACAACATGAATTTACTTTACTGATAAGTGCTCTACTATGAGTGTGTAGCAACACAACATGAATTTACTTTACTGACAAGTGCTCTACTATGAGTGTCTGTAGCAACACAACATGAATTTACTTTACTGACAAGTGCTCTACTATGAGTGTCTGTAGCAACACAACATGAATGTTACTGACAAGTGCTCTACTATGAGTGTCTGTAGCAACACAACATGAATTTACTTTACTGACAAGTGCTCTGCTATGAGTGTCTGTAGCAACACAACATGAATTTACTTTACTGACAAGTGCTCTGCTATGAGTGTCTGTAGCAACACAACATGAATGTTACTGACAAGTGCTCTACTATGAGTGTCTGTAGCAACACAACATGAATGTTACTGACAAGTGCTCTACTATGAGTGTCTGCAACACAACATGAATGTTACTGACAAGTGCTCTACTATGAGTGTCTGTAGCAACACAACATGAATTTACTTTACTGACAAGTGCTCTGCTATGAGTGTCTGTAGCAACACAACATGAATGTTACTAACAACTGCTCTGCTATGAGTGTCTGTAGCAACACAACATGAATTTACTTTACTGACAAGTGCTCTGCTATGAGTGTGTAGCAACACAACATGAATGTTGCTGACAAGTGCTCTGCTATGAGTGTCTGTAGCAACACAACATGAATGTTACTGACAAGTGCTCTACTATGAGTGTCTGCAACACAACATGAATGTTACTGACAAGTGCTCTGCTATGAGTGTCTGTAGCAACACAACATGAATGTTACTGACAAGTGCTCTGCTATGAGTGTCTGTAGCAACACAACATGAATGTTACTAACAACTGCTCTGCTATGAGTGTCTGTTGCAACACAACATGAATGTTACTGACAAGTGCTCTGCTATGAGTGTCTGTAGCAACACAACATGAATGTTACTGACAAGTGCTCTACTATGAGTGTCTGCAACACAACATGAATTTACTTTTACTGACAAGTGCTCTATTATGAGTGTCTGTAGCAACACAACATGAATGTTACTGACAAGTGCTCTACTATGAGTGTCTGCAACACAACATGTTACTGGCAAGTGCTCTACTATGAGTGTCTGTAGCAACACAACATGAATTTACGTTACTGACAAGTGCTCTACTATGAGTGTCTGCAACACAACATGAATTTACTTTACTGACAAGTGCTCTGCTATGAGTGTCTGTAGCAACACAACATGAATTTACTTTACTGACAAGTGCTCTGCTATGAGTGTCTGTAGCAACACAACATGAATGTTACTGACAAGTGCTCTACTATGAGTGTCTGTAGCAACACAACATGAATGTTACTGACAAGTGCTCTGCTATGAGTGTCTGTAGCAACACAACATGAATTTACTTTACTGACAAGTGCTCTACTATGAGTGTCTGTAGCAACACAACATGAATGTTACTAACAACTGCTCTGCTATGAGTGTCTGTAGCAACACAACATGAATGTTACTGACAAGTGCTCTGCTATGAGTGTCTGTAGCAACACAACATGTTAGTGGCAAGTGCTCTACTATGAGTGTCTGCAACACAACATGAATTTACTTTACTGACAAGTGCTCTACTATGAGTGTCTGTAGCAACACAACATGAATTTACTTTACTGACAAGTGCTCTGCTATGAGTGTCTGTAGCAACACAACATGAATTTACTTTACTGACAAGTGCTCTACTATGAGTGTCTGCAACACAAAAGGCTAGGGAACAGTTTTTTGGAATGTTCAGAACACAAATCAGGATGAATTTATTCTGCTTAATTCACAGGATCAGTAAATTAAAATGTCCGCTCCATAAAATTGTCCTTCTCTTTGTGTGCAGGCGAGCATAGACTGTTGTGCGATGCTTGTTAACAGAATAACGTGCGACATCAAAACATCTACCCTATCATCTTTCTGTGCAGGCGAGCATAGACTGTTGTGCGATGCTTGTTAACAGAATAACGTGCGACATCAAAACATCTACCCCCTTTCTGTGCAGGCGAGCATAGACTGTTGTGCGATGCTTGTTAACAGAATAACGTGCGACATCAAAACATCTACCCTATCATGTTTCTGTGCAGGCGAGCATAGACTGTTGTGCGATGCTTGTTAACAGAATAACGTGCGACATCAAAACATCTACCCTATCATCTTTCTGTGCAGGCGAGCATAGACTGTTGTGCGATGCTTGTTAACAGAATAACGTGCGACATCAAAACATCTACCCCATGATCTTTCTGTGCAGGCGAGCATAGACTGTTGTGCGATGCTTGTTAACAGAATAACGTGCGACATCAAAACATCTACCCCATGATCTTTCTGTGCAGGCGAGCATAGACTGTTGTGCGATGCTTGTTAACAGAATAACGTGCGACATCAAAACATCTACCCTATCGTCTTTCTGTGCAGGCGAGCATAGACTGTTGTGCGATGCTTGTTAACAGAATAACGTGCGACATCAAAACATCTACCCTATCATCTTTCTGTGCAGGCGAGCATAGACTGTTGTGCGATGCTTGTTAACAGAATAACGTGCGACATCAAAACATCTACCCCATGATCTTTCTGTGCAGGCGAGCATAGACTGTTGTGCGATGCTTGTTAACAGAATAACGTGCGACATCAAAACATCTACCCTATCATCTTTCTGTGCAGGCGAGCATAGACTGTTGTGCGATGCTTGTTAACAGAATAACGTGCGACATCAAAACATCTACCCTATCATGTTTCTGTGCAGGCGAGCATAGACTGTTGTGCGATGCTTGTTAACAGAATAACGTGCGACATCAAAACATCTACCCTATCATCTTTATTTATTTATTATGTACATTTCTATAGCGCTTATTCTAAGCGCATCTTTCTGTTCTTTAGACAATATGTCAATTGTTTCTTTTTTTAAAGATTAACTTTATCTGGTCTCCAACATGATTCTGAAGGGCCCTACCTTGACTGTTATATTATTGTCCCTAATATGTAGTTCTTATTTGTGTCTGTGAAGTTATTGTCCCTAATATGTAGTTCTTATTTGTGTCTGTGAAGATAGCAATGCTATTTCTTGCTGGAATTGTTTTGTAGTTATTGTTATGCATTTTTTATATTACCTGTCATCCTTATCAGTGTATGATTTCCCATGTCTGTGTGTGCTAATGTGTCATTTCTGAGTTTTCTTTGAAGTAAAGATGCCATTGCTTGCTAGATTTCTTTAGCATTTATGTGTTTTGACATTGCATGTCATCCCTATCAGTGTTAACATGTTTCCAGATCTGTGTGTGCCCAATATGTTAGTCCTGATCTGTGAAGTGAGTGATGCCATTTCTTGCTGGATTTGTTTAGCATTTACGTGTTTTGACATTGCATGTCATCCCTATCAATGTAAACATGTTTTCAGATCTGTCTCTGTGTGCCCAATATGTTAGTCCTGATCTGTGAAGTGAGTGATGCCATTTCTTGCTGGATTTGTTTAGCATTTACGTGTTTTGACATTGCATGTCATCCCTATCAATGTAAACATGTTTCCAGATCTGTCTCTGTGTGCCCAATATGTTAGTCCTGATCTGTGAAGTGAGTGATGCCATTTCTTGCTGGATTTGTTTAGCATTTACGTGTTTTGACATTGCATGTCATCCCTATCAATGTAAACATGTTTCCAGATCTGTCTCTGTGTGCCCAATATGTTAGTCCTGATCTGTGAAGTGAGTGATGCCATTTCTTGCTGGATTTGTTTAGCATTTACGTGTTTTGACATTGCATGGCATCCCTATCAATGTAAACATGTTTTCAGATCTGTCTCTGTGTGCCCAATATGTTAGTCCTGATCTGTGAAGTGAGTGATGCCATTTCTTGCTGGATTTGTTTAGCATTTACGTGTTTTGACATTGCATGGCATCCCTATCAATGTAAACATGTTTTCAGATCTGTCTCTGTGTGCCCAATATGTTAGTCCTGATCTGTGAAGTGAGTGATGCCATTTCTTGCTGGATTTGTTTAGCATTTACGTGTTTTGACATTGCATGTCATCCCTATCAATGTAAACATGTTTTCAGATCTGTCTCTGTGTGCCCAATATGTTAGTCCTGATCTGTGAAGTGAGTGATGCCATTTCTTGCTGGATTTGTTTAGCATTTACGTGTTTTGACATTGCATGTCATCCCTATCAATGTAAACATGTTTTCAGATCTGTCTCTGTGTGCCCAATATGTTAGTCCTGATCTGTGAAGTGAGTGATGCCATTTCTTGCTGGATTTGTTTAGCATTTACGTGTTTTGACATTGCATGTCATCCCTATCAATGTAAACATGTTTCCAGATCTGTCTCTGTGTGCCCAATATGTTAGTCCTGATCTGTGAAGTGAGTGATGCCATTTCTTGCTGGATTTGTTTAGCATTTACGTGTTTTGACATTGCATGTCATCCCTATCAATGTAAACATGTTTTCAGATCTGTCTCTGTGTGCCCAATATGTTAGTCCTGATCTGTGAAGTGAGTGATGCCATTTCTTGCTGGATTTGTTTAGCATTTACGTGTTTTGACATTGCATGGCATCCCTATCAATGTAAACATGTTTTCAGATCTGTCTCTGTGTGCCCAATATGTTAGTCCTGATCTGTGAAGTGAGTGATGCCATTTCTTGCTGGATTTGTTTAGCATTTACGTGTTTTGACATTGCATGGCATCCCTATCAATGTAAACATGTTTTCAGATCTGTCTCTGTGTGCCCAATATGTTAGTCCTGATCTGTGAAGTGAGTGATGCCATTTCTTGCTGGATTTGTTTAGCATTTACGTGTTTTGACATTGCATGGCATCCCTATCAATGTAAACATGTTTTCAGATCTGTCTCTGTGTGCCCAATATGTTAGTCCTGATCTGTGAAGTGAGTGATGCCATTTCTTGCTGGATTTGTTTAGCATTTACGTGTTTTGACATTGCATGGCATCCCTATCAATGTAAACATGTCTTTCAATATGTTAGTCCTGATCTGTGAAGTCTGTGCCATTTCTTGCTGGATTTGTTTAGCATTTATGTTTGACCTGATTTGTGTGCCCAATATGTTGTCCTGATCTGTGAAGTGAGTGATGCCATTTCTTGCTGGATTTGTTTAGCATTTACGTGTTTTGACATTGCATGGCATCCCTATCAATGTAAACATGTTTTCAGATCTGTCTCTGTGTGCCCAATATGTTAGTCCTGATCTGTGAAGTGAGTGATGCCATTTCTTGCTGGATTTGTTTTGGGCTTGATGCATTTGTGCTGTTACTTTCACGACATGACTTTTGTTTGATTATGTTTGTCAGTCTTTATCTTGCACAGTGTTTGTCTTAAATGCACATGTGCTGAATGTTTGTCAGTCTTTATCTTGCACAGTGTTTGTCTTAAATGCACATGTGCTGAATGTTTGTCAGTCTTTATCTTGCACAGTGTTTGTCTTAAATGCACATGTGCTGAATGTTTGTCAGTCTTTATCTTGCACAGTGTTTGTCTTAAATGCACATGTGCTGAATGTTTGTCAGTCTTTATCTTGCACAGTGTTTGTCTTAAATGCACATGTGCTGAATGTTTGTCAGTCTTTATCTTGCACAGTGTTTGTCTTAAATGCACATGTGCTGAATGTTTGTCAGTCTTTATCTTGCACAGTGTTTGTCTTAAATGCACATGTGCTGATTGTTTGCCTTAAATGCACATGTGCTGAATGTTTGTCTTAAATAGCGCACATGTGCTGAATGTTTGTCTTAAATAACGCACATGTGCTGAATGTTTGTCTTAAATAGCGCACATGTGCTGAATGTTTGTCTTAAATAGCGCACATGTGCTGAATGTTTGTCTTAAATGCACATGTGCTGAATGTTTGTCTTAAATAATGCACATGTGCTGAATGTTTGTCTTAAATAGCGCACATGTGCTGATTATTGCAGTTGAGTACCTAAAGGACGACTAGATAGTGTTGTTGTTTGTCTTAGTAGCACACATGTGCTGAATGTTGCAGTTGAGTACCTAAAGGACAGCTAGATAGTGTTGTTGTTTGTCTTAGTAGCACACATGTGCTGAATGTTGCAGTTGAGTACCTAAAGGACAGCTAGATAGTGTTGTTGTTTGTCTTAATAGCACACATGTGCTGAATGTTGCAGTTGAGTACCTAAAGGACAGCTAGATAGTGTTGTTGTTTGTCTTAATAGCACACATGTGCTGAATGTTGCAGTTGAGTACCTAAAGGACAGCTAGATAGTGTTGTTGTTTGTCTTAATAGCACACATGTGCTGAATGTTGCAGTTGAGTACCTAAAGGACAGCTAGATAGTGTTGTTGTTTGTCTTAGTAGCACACATGTGCTGAATGTTGCAGTTGAGTACCTAAAGGACAGCTAGATAGTGTTGTTGTTTGTCTTAGTAGCACACATGTGCTGAATGTTGCAGTTGAGTACCTAAAGGACAGCTAGATAGTGTTGTTGTTTTTCTTAATAGCACACATGTGCTGAATGTTGCAGTTGAGTACCTAAAGGACAGCTAGATAGTGTTGTTTGTCTTAATAGCACATATGTGCTGAATGTTGCAGTTGAGTACCTAAAGGACAGCTAGATAGTGTTGTTGTTTGTCTTAATAGCACACATGTGCTGAATGTTGCAGTTGAGTACCTAAAGGACAGCTAGATAGTGTTGTTGTTTGTCTTAATAGCACACATGTGCTGAATGTTGCAGTTGAGTACCTAAAGGACAGCTAGATAGTGTTGTTATTCACTTCACAGAATATAGCAATAATCTGGGAAAAGTCATGTGATACAGATCTTTTTGTAAATAAAAAAGAAGCACACCGTGTTTAAAACAAATATTTGTTCTTAATTGTGTGTGTTGTCTGCTAACCCTATTTTCCCATGTTTATCAGTCTGTCTGTTTCTCAATGTTGGCTTTACACAATGACTGATTATTCAGACTGTCTGTTTCTCAATGTTGGCTGTACACAATGACTGATTATTCAGACTGTCTGTTTGTCAATGTTGGCTATACACAATGACTGATTATTCAGACAGTGTGTTTCTCAATGTTGGCTTTACACAATGACTGATTATTCAGACAGTGTGTTTCTCAATGTTGGCTTTACACAATGACTGATTATTCAGACAGTATGTTTCTCAATGTTGGCTGTACACGATGACTGAGTATTCAGACTGTCTGTTTGTCAATGTTGGCTTTACACAATGACTGATTATTCAGACTGTCTGTGTGTCAATGTTGGCTTTACACAATGACTGATTATTCAGACTGTCTGTTTGTCAATGTTGGCTTTACACAATGACTGATTATTCAGACAGTGTGTTTCTCAATGTTGGCTGTACACAATGACTGATTATTCAGACAGTGTGTTTCTCAATGTTGGCTTTACACAATGACTGATTATTCAGACTGTCTGTTTGTCCATGTTGGCTGTACACAACGACTGATTATTCAGACAGTCTGTCTGTTTCTCAATGTTGGCTGTACACAATGACTGATTATTCAGACAGTGTGTCTTTCTCAGTGTTGGCTTTACACAATGACTGATTATTCAGACTGTCTGTTTCTCAGTGTTGGCTTTACACAATGACTGATTATTCAGACTGTCTGTTTCTCAATGTTGGCTGTACACAGTGACTGATTATTCAGACTGTCTGTTTCCCAGTGTTGGCTTTACACAATGACTGATTATTCAGACTGTCTGTTTCTCAGTGTTGGCTTTACACAATGACTGATTATTCAGACTGTCTGTTTCTCAGTGTTGGCTTTACACAATGACTGATTATTCAGACTGTCTGTTTGTCAATGTTGGCTTTACACAATGACTGATTATTCAGACAGTCTGTTTTTCTCAGTGTTGGCTTTACACAATGACTGATTATTCAGGCTGTCTGTTTTCTCAGTGTTGGCTTTACACAATGACTGATTATTCAGACTGTCTGTTTGTCAATGTTGGCTGTACACAATGACTGATTATTCAGACTGTCTGTGTGTCAATGTTGGCTGTACACAATGACTGATTATTTAGACAATGTGTCTTTCTCAGTGTTGGCTGTACACAATGACTGATTATTCAGACAGTGTGTCTTTCTCAGTGTTGGCTTTACACAATGACTGATTATTCAGACAGTGTGTTTCTCAGTGTTGGCTGTACACAATGACTGATTATTCAGACTGTCTGTTTCTCAGTGTTGGCTTTACACAATGACTGATTATAATTGAAAATAATGCGACATCAGTCTTTCTCAATGTTGGTTTTACACAATGACTGATTATTCAGACAGTGTGCTTAGCAATTGAAAATAATGCGACATCAGTCTTTCTCAGTGTTGGCTTTACACGTTTTAACATAATGATTTATTAATTTATTATTCAGACAATTGTTCTTACTTCCAGCTGGTCACATATTAAACCACTGTGGGTTGATTTTTTTAATGTTTAATTAATCCTGATCTACCTCTTGCTTTCTCCCAGACCACCACTCACCAGTTTAGGGCAACAACATCTTAGTTTAGGTAGTGTTACTGCACCAGTTTAAGGCAACAACATCTTTGTTTAGGTAGTGTTACTGCACCAGTTTAAGGCAACAACATCTTAGTTTAGGTAGTGTTACTGCACCAGTTTGGGGCAACAACATCTTTGTTTAGGTAGTGTTACTGCACCAGTTTAGGGCAACAACATCTTAGTTTAGGTAGTGTTACTGCACCAGTTTAGGGCAACAACATCTTTGTTTAGGTTGTGTTACTGCACCAGTTTGGGGCAACAACATCTTTGTTTAGGTAGTGTTACTGCACCAGTTTAGGGCAACAACATCTTTGTTTAGGTAGTGTTACTGCACCAGTTTAGGGCAACAACATCTTTGTTTAGGTAGTGTTACTGCACCAGTTTAGGGCAACAACATCTTTGTTCAGGTAGTGTTACTGCACCAGTTTAGGGCAACAACATCTTTGTTTAGGTTGTGTTACTGCACCAGTTTAGGGCAACATCTTAGTTTAGGTAGTGTTACTGCACCAGTTTGGGGCAACAACAGTTTAGGTAGTGTTACTGCACCAGTTTGGGGCAACAACATCTTAGTTTAGGTTGTGTTACTGCACCAGTTTGGGGCAACATCTTTGTTTAGGTAGTGTTACTGCACCAGTTTAGAACATCTTTGTTTAGGTTGTGTTACTGCACCAGTTTAGAACATCTTTGTTTAGGTAGTGTTACTGCACCAGTTTGGGGCAACAACATCTTTGTTTAGGTAGTGTTACTGCACCAGTTTGGGGCAACAACATCTTTGTTTAGGTAGTGTTACTGCACCAGTTTAAGGCAACAACATCTTTGTTTAGGTAGTGTTACTGCACCAGTTTAGGGCAACAACATCTTTGTTTAGGTAGTGTTACTGCACCAGTTTGGGGCAACAACATCTTTGTTTAGGTAGTGTTACTGCACCAGTTTAAGGCAACAACATCTTTGTTTAGGTAGTGTTACTGCACCAGTTTGGGGCAACAACATCTGCACCAGTTTACAACATCTTTGTTTAGGTAGTGTTACTGCACCAGTTTGGGGCAACAACATCTTTGTTTAGGTAGTGTTACTGCACCAGTTTGGGGCAACAACATCTTTGTTTAGGTAGTGTTACTTACTGCTGCACCAGTTTAGGGCAACAACATCTTTGTTTAGGTAGTGTTACTGCACCAGTTTAGAACATCTTTGTTTAGGTTGTGTTACTGCACCAGTTTGGGGCAACAACATCTTTGTTTAGGTAGTGTTACTGCACCAGTTTGGGGCAACAACATCTTAGTTTAGGTAGTGTTACTGCACCAGTTTGGGGCAACAACATCTTTGTTTAGGTAGTGTTACTGCACCAGTTTAGAACATCCAGTTTAGGTTGTGTTACTGCACCAGTTTGGGGCAACAACATCTTAGTTTAGGTAGTGTTACTGCACCAGTTTAGGGCAACAACATCTTTGTTTAGGTAGTGTTACTGCACCAGTTTAGGGCAACAACATCTTTGTTTAGGTAGTGTTACTGCACCAGTTTGGGGCAACAACATCTTTGTTTAGGTTGTGTTACTGCACCAGTTTAGAACATCTTTGTTTAGGTTGTGTTACTGCACCAGTTTAGGGCAACAACATCTTAGTTTAGGTAGTGTTACTGCACCAGTTTGGGGCAACAACATCTTAGTTTAGGTTGTGTTACTGCACCAGTTTAGAACATCTTTGTTTAGGTAGTGTTACTGCACCAGTTTGGGGCAACAACATCTTTGTTTAGGTAGTGTTACTGCACCAGTTTAAGGCAACAACATCTTTGTTTAGGTAGTGTTACTGCACCAGTTTAGGGCAACAACATCTTTGTTTAGGTAGTGTTACTGCACCAGTTTAAGGCAACAACATCTTTGTTTAGGTAGTGTTACTGCACCAGTTTAGGGCAACAACATCTTTGTTTAGGTAGTGTTACTGCACCAGTTTAGGGCAACAACATCTTTGTTTAGGTAGTGTTACTGCACCAGTTTAAGGCAACAACATCTTTGTTTAGGTAGTGTTACTGCACCAGTTTGGGGCAACAACATCTTTGTTTAGGTAGTGTTACTGCACCAGTTTAGGGCAACAACATCTTTGTTTAGGTAGTGTTACTGCACCAGTTTAGGGCAACAACATCTTTGTTTAGGTTGTGTTACTGCACCAGTTTAGGGCAACAACATCTTAGTTTAGGTAGTGTTACTGCACCAGTTTGGGGCAACAACATCTTTGTTTAGGTTGTGTTACTGCACCAGTTTGGGGCAACAACATCTTTGTTTAGGTAGTGTTACTGCACCAGTTTAAGGCAACAACATCTTTGTTTAGGTAGTGTTACTGCACCAGTTTAAGGCAACAACATCTTTGTTTAGGTAGTGTTACTGCACCAGTTTGGGGCAACAACATCTTAGTTTAGGTAGTGTTACTGCACCAGTTTAGGGCAACAACATCTTTGTTTAGGTAGTGTTACTGCACCAGTTTAAGGCAACAACATCTTTGTTTAGGTAGTGTTACTGCACCAGTTTAAGGCAACAACATCTTTGTTTAGGTAGTGTTACTGCACCAGTTTAGGGCAACAACATCTTAGTTTAGGTAGTGTTACTGCACCAGTTTAGGGCAACAACATCTTTGTTTAGGTTGTGTTACTGCACCAGTTTGGGGCAACAACATCTTAGTTTAGGTTGTGTTACTGCACCAGTTTGGGGCAACAGCTAGTGTTACTGCACCAGTTTAGGGCAACAACATCTTAGTTTAGGTAGTGTTACTGCACCAGTTTAAGGCAACAACATCTTTGTTTAGGTAGTGTTACTGCACCAGTTTATAACATCTTTGTTTAGGTAGTGTTACTGCACCAGTTTGGGGCAACAACATCTTTGTTTAGGTAGTGTTACTGCACCAGTTTTGGGCAACAACATCTTTGTTTAGGTAGTGTTACTGCACCAGTTTAAGGCAACAACATCTTTGTTTAGGTAGTGTTACTGCACCAGTTTAGGGCAACAACATCTTTGTTTAGGTAGTGTTACTGCACCAGTTTGGGGCAACAACATCTTAGTTTATGTAGTGTTACTGCACCAGTTTAGGGCAACATCTTAGTTTAGGTAGTGTTACTGCACCAGTTTAAGGCAACAACATCTTTGTTTAGGTAGTGTTACTGCACCAGTTTGGGGCAACAACATCTTTGTTTAGGTTGTGTTACTGCACCAGTTTGGGGCAACAACATCTTTGTTTAGGTAGTGTTACTGCACCAGTTTAGGGCAACAACATCTTTGTTTAGGTAGTGTTACTGCAAGGTCACAAGTTTGTATAAGGAACAATTATGTTAGGCCAAAAACTACTAAAAATAACCAAGTCTTTTTGTTTTAATAGCGGCCATGTTTTGTCTAGTGAAGAGTTAAAGGACAAAACACACGCATTGAAATCACTGACTCACAATGTTACAGACTGTAGTGAAGAGTTAAAGGACAAAACACACGCATTGAAATCACTGACTCACAATGTTACAGACTGTAGTGAAGAGTTAAAGGACAAAACACACGCATTGAAATCACTGACTCACAATGTTACAGACTGTAGTTATAGTCATTATGGCTTGTCAGTAATAGCTCAGTTTTTCCTTTACAGACTGTAGTTATAGTCATTGTCAGTAATAGCTCAGTTTTTCCTTTACAGACTGTAGTTATAGTCATTGTCAGTAATAGCTCAGTTTTTCCTTTACAGACTGTAGTTATAGTCATTGTCAGTAATAGCTCAGTTTTTCCTTTACAGACTGTAGTTATAGTCATTGTCAGTAATAGCTCAGTTTTTCCTTTACAGACTGTAGTTATAGTCATTGTGGCCTGTCAGTAATAGCTCAGTTTGATTTTCTGTTACAGACTGTAGTTATAGTCATTGTGGCCTGTCAGTAATAGCTCAGTTTGATTTTCTGTTACAGACTGTAGTTATAGTCATTGTGACCTGTCAGTATTAATTAGCTCAGTTTGATTTTCCTGTACAGACTGTAGTTATAGTCATTGTGGCCTGTCAGTAATAGCTCAGTTTGATTTTCTGTTACAGACTGTAGTTATAGTCATTGTGGCCTGTCAGTAATAGCTCAGTTTGATTTTCCTGTACAGACTGTAGTTATAGTCATTGTGGCCTGTCAAAGTTGAGGAACATACAGTCCCTGGTCCACTTGTTTGTGTCGTTTCCGGGTATGCCTGTTTCTCTGGTGGTCAAGTCGTAACTTTCAGACAAGATTTTGAAAAGTGTGGGGCCTGTTGGAATTTCAATAATGACGGCATATCAGTCTACTTTCATTAGGTCATTTCTTAAACCCTGTTATTCCGTAGATTTTCTTCTAGGGCAGTGGAAAGAGTGTTAGTCGCAGGACAGTCATTTTTCAGTAGACTCAAAAGAATAATTGTACCAGATTTTCTTCTAGGGCAGTGGAAAGAGTGTTAGTCGCAGGACAGTCATTTTTCAGTAGACTCAAAAGAATAATTGTACCATCTACATAGAAAAACTGTGAAAGTATTTAATTCAACCAAAGAATGGGAAATGGCCATACAACAGTTTTCAATTTGATTTGTTGTTCTTCAACACATGATGGAGGTCAATGCATGCCCCTCATTGGCACAAGGAAACTTCTATCACAGAAATCGAAAGTTCAATTTTCAAAATTGTACAAGAAAATTGTAGAGGGTCTGTGACATATATAACCTACATTTTTAACAATTGCAAGGCAAGACAATTGTTTTAGTCAAGTGTCGGAACAATTATCAAATAGCAATGGTTCCAAAAGTGGAGTTTGAAAGAACATGGTTATGAAGGAGATCAACGGAAATAAACAGCTTGTATATGTCAAGGAGGAGAAGTGGTAAAGTGTTGTTGTTTTTTGCGCGGCATTTTGTATATTCTAGTCACACTGGTACTCACAGAGACTTATCTCTGACATTCGGGCTGACTCTCCCCCGGAGAGCGCGTCGCCGCAAGTGCAGCGCCTACCCAATTTTGTGGAAGAAGGATGGGGCCAAGTAACCTTTACTGATGAAACCAAGATAAAAGTTGACAAAATTCATCATGTGTGTCAGGATAAGAGCCGATAAAGAAGTCTTACTAGCACATGTCAAGCCATATTCAAACCAAGTGGTAACTTTGAGGCTCTGGTAAGCTGTTTTCTAGCCCATTAATAGATCCGATTGTGTTTGTTGATTAAAATATGAACAATGAGCTGTGTATCTGCATGCTGGATGAAAACCTGAATCTTTCTGTATATCCCCACAGACTTAGTCAAGATTCAATAATAAAAAAAGACACTAGCCCACTTTATGAAGCGTTTGCAGTCACGAGATTAAAGGGAAAGAAAACAATCACGACATCCCTGCGACTCGCATAGAGTCCAGATCTAAATCTGATTTTTTAAAAACCCGGCTGACTTCTGTTGAAAAGAAAACAGGGAGGGGGCTGTGTTTAAATGGTCAAAATTTAATTAGGTCCGCATGTGATTTTTACAGGGTCATAAGTCATAAGTTTCTTTATTGTCCATTTGGCATTGTACAACGCACATGGCAAACGTGTCTTCCACCGTTTAAGTATGAAACATAAATTTACATTTAACAAATATGTAACTCTCAACACCACACCCAATCATTCATCCGCTCTCCGCTATCTTGCTCACTCATCATGCAACCCACCACCACTTCCGCCTTCATTTTTAACCCTTTCTTTTCTTTTTTCCTTCCTTTCCTCCTTTTTTCCTTGTTCCTTTTCTCTCTCTCCCCCCTTCCTCCCCCTTTCCCCCCCTTTTTTAGGTAGGCTTTTCCCCGCTCTCTTTCATCCTATTGTCTGTGTGGCTGACTAAGATGGACATTTCCAAGAGCCTTTAAGTGTTGTTATTTGATACAAAAATGTCTGGGTTTCTGTGTGACCTAGTGTTTAGTGTACTGACACATTCATACTGTGTGAAGCTGGTGTATCATGTGTGAGAGAGAGAGTGTGTGTGTGTGTGTGTACGTGCGTGTGCATCTCGTATGTGCGTATATGCGCATGCGCAATGCATATGTGTGTGTGTGCTCAAGTGGATAAACATGTGCAATTAAAATAGTTAAGTGGCAATCACTACAAACAACAACAACAGTGATAATGATGAAGATGATAAATAATGAATAAGTTAAAATAAGAACCACCACCTCTACCGTCAGGTGTACACGCTGACGTCATTATGACGTCATCATAGCCACCTAAAACATAATTCTTAGAAGATCCGTGGAGTATAGACAGTGAAATATTATCACCCCAAATGCTAAGGCGACTCAAGCAATTAACTGATTTTCTGTGATTTTTAAAATGTTATAATAATAATAATAAATAAATCTTCTATAGCGCTATTCTCCTGACACAGCAGGACTCACCGCGCTTTACATGAAAAAAGTGAAAAAAAAGTAAGTTTACCTCACGCACACAAAAGATATTCAAAATACATGTACCTCTGTAAGCGTTCTCAATCTTGGCTTCACACTGGACCAAACACTTTCTTTTCAAACTCAAATTTCCTCTGTCTGTCGTGCTTTGCTATCTGGAACTCCGTCGCATTGCTTCTGTTCGTCATCTTCTCTCTGAAGACGCCACCAAAACTCTTATCTCTGCCTTTGTTCTCTCTCGCTTAGACTACTGCAATTCCATTCTTGCTGGTTGCCCACAAAATCTTCTCGCTAAATTGCAGAAAATTCAGAACAATGCTGCTCGCCTTGTACTGAGGTGTTCCAAATTATCTCACTCTACCCCAATGCTTGAATCTCTTCACTGGCTTCCTGTCGGAAGGCGTATCGAATACAAGCTCTCTCTGCTCTTTTACAAATCCCTGAATGGTCTGGCTCCTTCTTATCTCGCTGATCTTCTGAAACTTTACACACCTCTTAGACAGTTACGCTCACTCTTCTGACACTTCTCATCCAGATCCCTCGTTACCGCACCAAGACCCTTGGCGAACGCTCCTTCTCCTTCCAGGCCCCCTCCACTTGGAATGGATTCCCTTTACCTCTCCGTTCTGCCAACTTCCTTTCTTCATTATTTAAGTCTTCTCTCAAAACTACTCTTTTCAAATCATAGCCTGCTATATTTCTTTTCAAAGTACTGTGCCCCTTCCATCCGCATTGTTTGGTGCGTGTGGTGCGTTCGTGTGTGTGTTGTGTGTGTGTGTGCCTGCTTAGTGCGTGCGTGTGTCTGTGTTTAGAGCGTGGCGTGCGAGCGCACACGCGTTTGCGTTTGTGTATAATATATTTTTGTCGTCTATTTTATGATATTGCTTGCTTTTTTTTTCCAATTATTATTGTATGCGCTTAGGGATTTTTTAAGATTAGGCGCTATTAAATGTTAATTATTATCATTAGTAAAAAGCCCAACTGCCTGTGGGTATGTGTGTGATGTGTTGTCTATGTAATGTCTGAAACACGAAACGGGCCTTATAACTCCGCCGTTTTTTCGACCGATTCGCTTCAAATTTGCTGTGAGCCCTAACGGGGCGATGGCAACGGCAACGGCAACCGAGGCGGCCGTGTCATTTTGCGCGGTTTCGCAAATGCGCGAAACGCGCATCCGCCGGCCTCTCGGCGCCCGTATCTCCGGCGTTTCTGGGCCGATTGCCTTCGAATTTGGCAGAAAGATGACCGGGGACGGTGACTATCAGTGTACCATACCGGAAGCGAATCGATTACTTAGGGACGCATAACAGCAGCATGATGCAAATGGGGCCTTATAACTCCGCCGGTTTTGAACCGAATCGATTCAAATTTGCTGTCAGGCTTGCTTGTCAACCAGGGCAAAGCCTGGCAGCAAATTTGAAGAAAATCGGGAGGGAGAGCGCGTCACTCTCAGAGCAGCTTCAATGGGAAACGGGGCCTTATAACTCTGCCGTTTCTTAACCAAATCGCTTCAAAATTGCTGTACTCAGCATTACCGTTATTGGCGTTACCGTTACTAGGCGTTACCATTACTAGGGAGAGCGCATCACTCTCACAGCAGCGCCAACGCGAAACGGGGCCTTATAACTCCACCGTTTCTTTACCAAATCGCTTCAAATTTGCTGTACTCAGCGTTACCAGTATAAATTGGCATTACCGTTACTAGGCGTTACCGTTACAAGGCGTTACGGTACTCGGAGTTGCGCTAGTTACTATTATTAAAATTATTTAGAAAAAATCACTTTACATGAAAAAAAAGCAACATTATCGCACTCACACAACTCACATTTAAAATACCTACATAAAACATGAATTATTTATTTAACAAAAAAAATCTTTACAGGGTGGACTGACGGTGGATGGACAGACAGAAATTAACAGAGATATTTTCTGAAAAGATGCGTCTTCAGGCCAGTTTTGAAAGATGAGATGGAGAGAGAAAGGGAGATTGCTCCAGATGTGTGGTGCTTGGGAAAAAAGGTCTGTCTGTTCAACTGTTTTTTCCAACTGTTTTGTACTTGGTGACAGGTTTGCAGAGAAGCTTTAGGTTGCTTGATCTGAGGTTGCGTTCTGGTATGTAGGCAGAGAGGAGAGAAGAGAGGTAGTCAGGAAGAGTGTCTTCAAAATAACGATAGGCAAGAGTGGCCACTTTGTATTCGACTCTCGCGTCAACAGGGAGCCAGTGCAGCTGTCTCAGCAGTACACATGATTTTGTGCAGTCATGCCGTCCAACGTAAAACGACACAAACAAATGAACCAATACAGTAGTTGCAGTTTGACTTTCATTGTTGGTATGTTTGAGTTTGCCTATATTTCTTATATAAATATGAATGTTTCTTGTTTTTGAGTCTGTCTATATTTCTTATGTGATTGTTTGGTTGTTTTCTTTCTTTGTTTAAAATTACTACTGTCTCCATTTTCATTTTTGTCCACTTATTAAATCAACATTCTCTGCTGAAATGGTCATTAATAAAAATGTTCTCAACATAATTAATCCTCTATGTTGCATCACTATAACTGTCTTTATATTTTCCTTGTTACAGTAAGCCTTTTCATGTTCTTTAATATGTCTTTCTATATTTTTGTATATTATGTATTAAATCCAAGTGCTGTACATTCTTTACTAAACAGTGTGTTAACGTTTTACTTGAATGTGAAGTGGTTTGTGATCTTATATGTTTTTGAAATCCATATTGCTCTGTGTTATCTGAAGCCAACTGGCTTGAATTTTTTTTATCAGACTGTAGAGCATAATCTCTCTCTCGCTCTCTCTCTCTCTCCTCTCTTCTCTCTCTCCTCTCTCTCTCTCTCTCTTCTCTCTCTCTATCTCTCGCTCCAAAGAAGGGGGTGGGTGGAGAGGCCACACGAACAGAACAGAAACGAGGAAGGGTGTAGGGGAGGTAAAGGGGGCTGCTGTTTAGTGAAAAGTATATTATCAGCGAGAATGTTCAACTTTTCAAGTGGCTGGGATAAGGGGAGGGGAGGGGGGGGGTGGGGGGGGGGGGGGGCATTTGAAAAAGTCTGCATGCTTATCAGCAAGGATGATACAGCAGAATGACAATGATGTATCTGCCTTGAATGTTTGTCAAAGAATGTCGGGGCCATGATCGATTATCTAGTGCAAAGCGTGAAGTCCCCTCCCACCCCACCGCACACACCTCCCTCAAGACATATCTGGTATGGTGTAGACTGGCAGGGTGGATCTGAGGTAACATAGTCGCCTTGCAATCTACACTGCCTGGGTTTAACACATGGTGTAGGCTGGCAGGGTGGATCTGAGGTAACATAGTCGCCTTGCAATCTACACTGCCTGGGTTCAACACATGGTGTAGGCTGGCAGGGTGGATCTGAGGTAACATAGTCGCCTTGCAATCTACACTGCCTGGGTTCAACACATGGTGTAGTCTGGCAGGGTGGATCTGAGGTAACATAGTCGCCTTGCAATCTACACTGCCTGGGTTCAACACATGGTGTAGGCTGGCAGGGTGGATCTGAGGTAACATAGTCGCCTTGCAATCTACACTGCCTGGGTTTAACACATGGTGTAGACTGGCAGGGTGGATCTGAGGTAACATAGTCGCCTTGCAATCTACACTGCCTGGGTTTAACACATGGTGTAGGCTGGCAGGGTGGAGTCTGAGGTAACATAGTCGCCTTGCAATCTACACTGCCTGGGTTTAACACATGGTGTAGACTGGCAGGGTGGATCTGAGGTAACATAGTCGCCTTGCAATCTACACTGCCTGGGTTTAACACATGGTGTAGGCTGGCAGGGTGGATCTGAGGTAACATAGTCGCCTTGCAATCTACACTGCCTGGGTTTAACACCTGGTGTAGGCTGGCAGGGTGGATCTGAGGTAACATAGTCGCCTTGCAATCTACACTGCCTGGGTTTAACACATGGTGTAGACTGGCAGGGTGGATCTGAGGTAACATAGTCGCCTTGCAATCTACACTGCCTGGGTTTAACACATGGTGTAGACTGGCAGGGTGGATCTGAGGTAACATAGTCGCCTTGCAATCTACACTGCCTGGGTTTAACACATGGTGTAGACTGGCAGGGTGGATCTGAGGTAACATAGTCGCCTTGCAATCTACACTGCCTGGGTTCAACACCATGGTGTAGGCTGGCAGGGTGGATCTGAGGTAACATAGTCGCCTTGCAATCTACACTGCCTGGGTTTAACACATGGTGTAGACTGGCAGGGTGGATCTGAGGTAACATAGTACCCCCCCCCGCCCCTTGCAATCCTACCCCTGCCCCTGGTGTTTTTCAACAACCCATTGGGTGGGTAAAGCCTGCAGGGTTGGGATCCTGAAAAAGGTAAACATAAGTTCCGCTCTTTCCAAATCCTACACGGCCCCCTGGGTTTAACCACCATGGTGTAGACCTGGCCCAGGGTTTTGGGATCTGGATGTTAACATAAGTCCCCCCGCCCTTGCCAATCCTACAAACTGCCCCCCTGGGTTTTTTAAACACATGGTGTAGGCCGGCCAGGGTGGGAATCTGAAGGTAACCATAAGGGTCGCCCTTGCAATCTACCACTGCCCCCCCTGGGTTGTTTAACACATGGGTGGTTAGGCTGGGCAGGGTGGGATCTGAAGGTAACATAGTCGCCTTGCAAAATCCTACACTGTGGCCCCTGGGTTTTAACACATGGTTGTAAAAAATAGGCCCCCCTTGGCCAGGGGTGGGAGTCTGAGGTAACCCATAGTCCCCCCCCCCGACCCGTTGGCAATCTACCACTGGGTCCCTGGGGTTTTTTTAGCAACAGCATCAGGTTGTGGGTTCTGCCTCACCTTTTTTACATTAAGACCCCTGGCAAAATCCCTACACCTTGCCCCCCTGGGTTTTGGTAAACGACAGCATCGGGTTCGCCTCTGCTCACCTTAACATTTAGACCTTTGCAATCTTAACACTGTTCCAACCTTGGGGTTTAACACATTTTTTCAAGCCAACAGCAAATCAGTTTTTTTTTTTGTCCCCCTGCTACACCCTTTACATTAGACCAATGTGCCCCAATCTTTAACAACCTGCCTTGGGTTTAACACATGGTTTTGTGGCTTGGCAGGGGTGGTAATCGAATCGTTCAACCATAACAATTAGTCGCCTTGCAATCCTAACACTGCCCTGGGTTTAGCAAACAGCCAATCGGGGTTTTTTTTTTTTGTGTTTCTGCTCACCTTACATTAGACCTTGCAATCTACACTGCCTGGGTTTAACACAGCATCGGGTTTTCTGCTCACCTTACATTAGACCTTGCAATCTACACTGCCTGGGTTTAACACATGGTGTAGACTGGCAGGGTGGATCTGAGGTAACATAGTCGCCTTGCAATCTACACTGCCTGGGTTCAACACATGGTGTAGGCTGGCAGGGTGGATCTGAGGTAACATAGTCGCCTTGCAATCTACACTGCCTGGGTTTAACACAGCATCGGGTTTTCTGCTCACCTTACATTAGACCTTGCAATCTACACTGCCTGGGTTTAACACAGCATCGGGTTTTCTGCTCACCTTACATTAGACCTTGCAATCTACACTGCCTGGGTTTAACACAGCATCGGGTTTTCTGCTCACCTTACATTAGACCTTGCAATCTACACTGCCTGGGTTTAGCACAGCATCAGGTTTTCTGCTCACCTTACATTAGACCTTGCAATCTACACTCCCTAAGATTAACACAGCAGCAGGTTTTCTGCTCACTTCTTCTTCTTCGATCGATCAGACAGTTTCCTGGTCAATTATGAGCGCAGATGCGTCATGCTGCGGTTACGCTCCTAACTAAGAAATAATTAGGCCCAGAAAGTCCCGACTTCGGCTGGAGGAGGAAAACGTTTTGAAAGTGTTTCTTTTGTGATATATAGTTAGAAGGTAAGAAATAAATCCTATAGACAAACGATCACCATCAGATGGTGAGCTGTGCGGGAGCAGATGAATCAAATAATACGAAAAAGATAACAGCCTCACAAGCCCAACTTCCCACTCCACACAACTCTGTAGGACAAAAAGTTCATTTGAATGCCGTGAATGATGAAACTTTTTCTGTACCTACTGTATGAATTTGTGACGTTCATAGAACAGTCAACGTTATAAAATATTAATGTGTTCCTTTTCCCAAAAAAATGTTTTTTATTTTTTTAAATATAATAAAAAAATAAAAATAATAAAATGTGCTGATATACGTTTTTCTCCAAATGGGGGAGGACAGTGCCCGATGCAAAGACGCGGTTTCGTCTTTAAGAAAGACTTTCAGTCTGCATATCGGCCTGCAAAGAATTTCAAGAATATATATATATATAATGGTTTAAATATCTAAACTTGTTTTTGTGTATTATGCTTGGGATATTATTCATTTTAATTTGAGTTTTATGCATATTGTCCCATTATTGTTTGTTTGAAGCTGTGTGTTTGTGTGTGTGTGTGAGGGCTAGAGAGAGAGAGGGGGGGGGGGGGGGGGGGAGAGAGATTGGGCGAAGGGGGGGGGAGGGAGAGAGAGAGAGGGGGAAGAGAAACAGAGAGAGAGTAGAGGAGAGAGGAAAAGTAGAGAGAGAGGGAGAGAGTAGAACCAGGTGAATGTGTGTTGATTTTAGCATACATTTTTTACATTGTTCTAGTATTCACAATTGGCTTTTTAATAATCTAACCCTTGTTTTTATGTACCGCCCCCTTTTATACTTTTGTTTGCTGTCCTATTATTTATTTTATACAAATTGTTTTGTTTAAGCTCTGTGTGTGTGTGTGTGGTGTGTGTTGTGTGTGTGTGCTATATTGTATTGTAAATTTAATTCTTAATGATTATTTACTTTTATTGTCTTATTGTCCTCTATTTGTATATGTTTTTATGTGCATGCCAGACAAAAATTTCTTATGTTTTAAAGACATAAATATTTTGATTGATTTGATTGATATATATATATAATCTATATCAACGCACAAGAATTGAAGAAAAAAAACAAACCATCACCATTAAACTTTTCCTCTATATATTATAGTTTGATTAATACAACTTTGTTTGTGTCATGTATAATTTGTAAACTAAGAAAGAAACTCAATAAATAACTTTTAACTTTTAACTTTACGATTTTTCTTGTGTTTTCTGAAAGAATAAAAGAAAGAATGTGCTGATTTAACTTTTCTTCCCAAGGGGTGAGATCATACAATGCTATGGCAAAGACATCTGTTTTCGTCCTTCGTGAAAGACTGTTCAGTCTGCTGTCAGCCTGCAAAGTTGTTCACAGTGAATGTCAAGCTGAGCTAGAAGACGTTCTACAAGATAAAGGTTGTCCTCTTAGGCATCAGATTGAAAGTCCACAATAAAGCAACAGCACTTAA
>JAGGCT020004131.1:0-5000 GCA_017654935.2 Phymorhynchus buccinoides
TTTCTCTCTCTCTGTTCTCTCTCTTCTCTCTCTCTTCTTTATTTCTCTCTCTTCGTCTGTCTCTCTCTGTTTTCTTCTCTTTCGCTCTCTCTCTCTCTCTCCTCTCTTCTTTATTTCTTCTCTCTCTCCTCTCTCTCTTCTCTCTCTCTCTTTCTCTCTTCTCGCTTTTCCTCGTCTCTCGTCTTCTCTTCTCTCTCTCTTTCGTCTCTCATCTCTCTCTCCTCTCTTCTCCTTTCTCTTCTCTCCTCTCTCTCTCTTCTCTCTTCTTCTCCTCTTCTTCTCTCTCTCGTCTCTCTCTCTCTCTATTCGTTATCGTAGTGTCTAAGTTGGTACAGAATCACTATATACTATATTTACTGGCTTATGTGTATCTTTTTGTATATTCCCCTTCTAGGGGCCATACCTTTCGGAAACAAATCGTTTGCGTTTGCCCCCCCCCCCTCTCTCTCTCTCTCTCTCTCGTCTCTCTCTTCCTCAGGATCTCTCCCTCATCCTCTCTCTCTCTCTCTCTCTCTCATCTCTCGATCTCATCTCTCGATCAGCGGACTTATTTCGCACGGTACCCTGAGTGTGTATCATTATCTGACATTTTGTGACCGAAGGACATTTTGGTAACGTACTCGTTGCACCATCGTGACTAATTATGACTGTGATATGCTTTTGTTTTGTTGTGCACAAAGCAACGGTTAGTAATAAAGGTACTTTCAGTAAAAATGACCCCCCAAAATTGTTGCTTTTTTTTGCGTTGTAATTGAGCAATTAAGTGAATGAATGTGTAATGGGGACATCTACGATTTGAGAAGACTAAAGAACGAGTTTTCCCATTACCCACTTTCCAATCCCGCTCTCTCTCTCTCGGCTCTCTCTCTCTCTGTCTGTCTCTCTCTCTCTTCTTCCTCTCGTCTACTCTCTCCATTCTCTCTCTATCTCTCTCTCTCTCGTCTCTCTCTCTCACTCACACACACACGCACGCACGCACGCACGCACGCACGTCACGCACGCACGCACGCAACGCACGCACGCACGCACAGTCGACGCACGCACGCACGCACTGCAACGCACGCACGCACGGCACGCACGCCACGCACGCACACGCACACATATATGGTCCTAGAGGCGGGGATATAGAGGTCCCAATGGCATTGCGAATGTAAAACAATTATTTTTTTCTAGATGCCATCCCATGCGTATTTTTTTAGGTGGGTCCTTTAGAATTTTAGGTGCTTCATAGACCCCCAAATGGGGATCACTGGGAGCCCTGAAGCAGTACCTACCCAGTTTCCAATGACCTGAAAGTCCTTCAATAGATGATTTTAAAATCCTGACTTCTAGTGTCTGTCTAATGTATCAAAATATTTACTTCACAGTCCCATTGGTATGTTAGTATGACATGTTCATTTTTGTTTTTAAACATTTAGTTTTGGTTGTTGTTCTTGTTAACTGACAAAGTTTTTGTTATGTTTTAATTTATATTAAAAAATAATATCGGTTTGAATTTGATACGAATCTTTTATAATAATCATAGTCGTCTAAAAACACTGTATAGTGAAAATACGTTAAGCAAAACAACACACAGGCCACGCACACGGACGCACGCACACGCACGCACGGACGCGCACACACGCACGCGCACACGCGCCTACGCACACACACACACACACCAAACAGACACACACACACCACACACACACACACACACACGCAATGCACGCAGCGCACGACAAACACGCAGCGACGCGCGCACGCACACACACATCATACAAACACACACTGCAAGCACGCGCGCCTACGCACGCACGGAGTTAAGCACGCCGCTACGCACGAGCAACGCACGCACGCGCAACGCACGCACACGCACGCACACGCAAGCACGCACACGCCACGCGCACAACGGCACACACACACACACACACACCACACACTGCACCCTTCTTCACAATGCCTTTCTTCACTTAATAACCACCAACTCTTTTGTTCGTATTTTATTCATCGATTTCTCCTCTGCCTTCAATACAATACAGCCCCATTTATTGGCCCAGAAACTACTAGACCTGAATATTACCCCCAAGCTCATTCTCTGGATAACAAATTTCCTACGCAATAGAACTCAGTCCGTCCGCTTTCAATCTGCAATCTCCTCACAACTTTCGACTTCTACAGGTGCCCCCCAAGGAACAGTTTTGTCCCCAGTTCTTTTTACATTGTACACAAATGACTGTAGAGGCACTGAAGAAACACCTGTCATTAAATACTCAGATGATTCTGCCATCGAAGATTTGTCAAACTCTGATTCTGTGTACTTCAGTGAAGTCAAAAGGTTTTTGTTTGTGCATCATGGTGCAAAGATAATTATCTGGATTTAAATGTTGTTAAAACAAAAGAACTGCTTGTAGATTTTCGTAGATAGAAACCAGTGCCAGTGCCACATTTGGAAATTGATGGTGAAACTGTTGAAAGAATTGATGAGTACAAATACCTAGGCACAGTTTTAGACAAGAAACTTACTTTTGATAAACACATTGAGCATATACTTAAGAATTAAGAGTCAGTCCAGGATCTTTTGTTTACAGAGGCTAAGGAATATTGGTGTCTGTTCAGATATTCTTCAAACCTACTACCGATGTTGCATTGAATCTGTTCTTACTGTGTCATTTATCTGTTGGTATGGAAGCTTGAGTGTAAAAAGTAAGCGCGTGTTGAGTGATATGGTGAATGTTGAGTAAAATTGTGATATGGTGAATGTGTGTAGTAAGGCTGTGGGTGCAAGGCAGAGTGGTATGCAAGAGTTGTATGACAGACAAGTAGTCAAGAAAGCCAGGAAAATTCTTAATGATAACAGTCATGTTCTGGCAAAATACTATGAAGTGTTACCATCGGGCCGTCGATACAGAACTCTAAAACTGAAAATAAGAGCACAGAAAACTTTCTTACCAAGATCAATTCATCTGTTGAACTCTTAATGCACTGCATTGAGTGATTGTTTTGCTGAGCAGCCTGTCCATCTCTTTGGGATTGAATTTGTATTCGTATTCGTCCAGTTTGTTAACTACAATATTGCAGTGTTATTAGTTTATTAGTTTATATTCTTTAATTGTTGATAAATGTGTTGTTGTTTTTTGTTTGTTGTTGATAAATGTGTTTTATTGTTGCTGTTTTTCTTATGTGCACCTGTTGCTGCAATTTCTCAGTTATGAGATAATAAAGATGATTTTGATTGATTTGATTTGATTTGATTTGACACACACACACTGTAGGGGAAGGAACTGTGACAATTATTGACGGTAAAATTACTTCCCTTGTTTAATACTGACAAAGCAAGATAAAACATCGTATAATTATTGTGCTTTGCTAAAGCCCAAAATGTAACACTTGCCCAAAATGTAACAATTGCCCAAAAATGTAACACTTGCCCCAAAATGTTCCCCATGAAGGAGTATCAGTGCCTATGTTTTCTCTTGGCTTTCTATTTATAATTTGTTTGATAAATACATTTTATTGGACGTGCTTCAGGCTGAATCTATATTATATAGATTACACATATGTATTGTTAAACTTCGGGACTTTCCTGGTGTTGCACTGCCTCCGGGCATTGCCTCCAGGATCGTTCCCACCATCTTATAATATCTACTAATGTCCCATAATTATGTGTCTGTTCCAGACCGGAGGACGTTAAACAGATTTCTATCCAAAAGGTGATTGAGCAATCCGTTTGAGATTCCTTTCGACTTCTCAGAGTTTTCTCTACTTTTGAGTTAGTTTAACAACGGACGCATCGTCGAACAGCGTGTGTCATTCTCTGAAACAGAAGATTATCATGCAAAACGTTTGCTTTCCATTTTTCGTAGCATCGTACCATAAGGGAAGTATCCCTATAGTATGATTCGCTCCTAACTAACTAAGGTGGGAGCAACCCGAATTTCACATAGACGCCTCTGTGACTCTAAAATACGCCCCAACCCCCCCCCCCCCCCTCCCAAATAAAAAGCATGCAATTCGGAATAAGTATGGTGGTGGTGGGCATTTTGAACGTGAGCTTAAAGACACAATAACCCAGCAAGATTAACTGCTTTTTGGTGGAAGGTGTGACCCACACACAGATTCCCCCATGCACGAGTGATGTCTCGATTTCGTGTATGGGGTAATTTGAGTCAGACCTGGTCAAAATAAGATTTCTTACCAGCGAGACAGAGCAAAACACGTGACACCCGTGATTTGCACTCATGGATCTGGTGGGTCTTTGATATATTTTTCGTGCTTGGCTCATTTTACACGTGCGGTTGTATGAGTATGTGACTTTTTGTTGCTGTTTCGTTTTCAATTCTTGACCTGAGTAATGTGTTCATACCTTTTTTGTGCCGAGTTGCGGTTCGTGCTATTGACATTTTAACCCTTGACAAAGTCCAGAATACATACCCGGACGGAATATTGGGTACATTTTATGCTTTTGGTGTGTGTGTGTGTGTGTGTGCGTGTGCGTGTGTGTGCGTGTGTGTGTGTGTGTGTGTGTGTGTGTGTGTGTGTGTGTGTGTGTGTGTGTGTGTGTGTGTGTGTGTGTGTGTGTGTGTTGTGTGTGTGTGTGTGTGTGTGTGTGTGTGTGTGTGTGTTGTGTGTGTGTCTGTGTGTCTGTGTGTCGTGTAGGTGTTTGTGTAGGTGGTGTGTGTGTGTGTGCGTGTGCGTGTGTGCGTGTGCACGCGTGTGTGCGTGTGTGTCTCTGTGTGTGTGTGTCTGTGTGTCTGTGTGTGTGTGTGTGTGTGTTGTGTAGGTGTTGTGTTGTGTGTGTGTGTGTGTGTGTGTATGTGTGTGTGTGTGTGTGTGTGTGTGTGTGTGTGTGTGTGTGTGTGTGTGTGTGTGTGTGTGTGTGTGTGTGTGTGTGTGTGTGTGTGTGTGTGTGTGTGTGTGTGTGTGTGTGTGTGTGTGGGTGGTGTGTGTAGGTGTTGTGTAGGTGGTGGTGTGTGTGTGTGTGTGTGTGTGTGTGTCTGTGTAGGTGTGTGTGTAGGTGT
>JAGGCT020004131.1:10000-12500 GCA_017654935.2 Phymorhynchus buccinoides
CTCCCAGGGACCCCCATTTGGGGTCTATGAAGCACTAACATTCTAAAGGACCCTCTAAAAGAATGTGCAGGGGCTCCCAGGGACCCCCATTTGGGGTCGATGAAGCACTAACATTCTAAAGGACCCTCTAAAAGAATGTGCAGGGGCTCCCAGGGACCCCCATTTTGGGGTCGATGAAGCACTAACATTCTAAAGGACCCTCTAAAAAGAATGTGCAGGGGCTCCCAGGGACCCCCATTTGGGGTCTATGAAGCACTAACATTCTAAAGGACCCTCTAAAAGAATGTGCAGGGGCTCCCAGGGACCCCCATTTGGGGTCGATGAAGCACTAACATTCTAAAGGACCCTCTAAAAGAATGTGCAGAGGGTCCCAGGGGTGCACTAGAACAATTCTTTTTAGCATTCGGCCCCTCTAACCCGCCTCTAGGATAATCTATTCTGTAAGTGAAGGAGTCCCTGGGACCCCTTGTTTTGCGGGACGATTGGGAGCCCTGATTTAGTCGCTCAGAATGTTTAATGAGCAAACAGGCACCCGTGGCCGGTTGGTTAGAATATCGCCTCTCGTAATCCAACGGGTTTGCGAGTGCGCTGGTTCGAACCCAGCTGGGCACGGTTTTGTATCCTTGGGAAAGATACTTTACTCCTATTTCCTGGTCCTTCGGATGAGACCTAAAACCGAGGTCCCGTGTGCGAACGCACGCACAAGATCTTGCGCGCACGTTAAAGCCCATTCTACTATTCGCTACGAGTAGGCCGTGTTGTGCCGGTGGAATGGATGACACCGAACTCACATAGCATGCATCCTGTGCGCCAATAGCAGTCTAACTAAGGGAAGACTTTGGGCGCGGGGCAGGATAAACATCCCCAATCGGAAGAAGAAGAAGAGAACACCAAAACAGACAAAAAAGTCAACAACTCCCAGAATCCCAATGTCCTTGTTTACGTCATTATCTATGTCAACTCCCAGAATCCCAATGTTCTTGTTTACGTCATTATCTATGTCAACTCCCAGAATCCCAATGTTCTTGTTTACGTCATTATCTATGTCAACTCCCAGAATCCCAATGTTCTTGTTTACGTCATTATCTATGTCAACTCCCAGAATCCCAATGTTCTTGTTTACGTCATTATCTATGTCAACTCCCAGAATCCCAATGTTCTTGTTTACGTCATTATCTATGTCAACTCCCAGAATCCCAATGTCCTTGTTTACGTCATTATCTATGTCAACTCCCAGAATCCCAATGTTCTTGTTTACGTCATTATCTATGTCAACTCCCAGAATCCCAATGTCCTTGTTTACGTCATTATCTATGTCAACTCCCAGAATCCCAATGTTCTTGTTTACGTCATTATCTATGTCAACTCCCAGAATCCCAATGTTCTTGTTTACGTCATTATCTATGTCAACTCCCAGAATCCCAATGTTCTTGTTTACGTCATTATCTATGTCAACTCCCAGAATCCCAATGTTCTTGTTTACGTCATTATCTATGTCAACTCCCAGAATCCCAATGTTCTTGTTTACGTCATTATCTATGTCAACTCCCAGAACCCCAATGTTCTTGTTTACGTCATTATCTATGTCAACTCCCAGAATCCCAATGTTCTTGTTTACGTCATTATCTATGTCAACTCCCAGAATCCCAATGTTCTTGTTTACGTCATTATCTATGTCAACTCCCAGAATCCCAATGTTCTTGTTTACGTCATTATCTATGTCAACTCCCAGAATCCCAATGTTCTTGTTTACGTCATTATCTATGTCAACTCCCAGAATCCCAATGTTCTTGTTTACGTCATTATCTATGTCAACTCCCAGAATCCCAATGTTCTTGTTTACGTCATTATCTATGTCAACTCCCAGAATCCCAATGTTCTTGTTTACGTCATTATCTATGTCAACTCCCAGAATCCCAATGTTCTTGTTTACGTCATTATCTATGTCAACTCCCAGAATCCCAATGTTCTTGTTTACGTCATTATCTATGTCAACTCCCAGAATCCCAATGTTCTTGTTTACGTCATTATCTATGTCAACTCCCAGAATCCCAATGTTCTTGTTTACGTCATTATCTATGTCAACTCCCAGAATCCCAATGTTCTTGTTTACGTCATTATCTATGTCAACTCCCAGAATCCCAATGTTCTTGTTTACGTCATTATCTATGTCAACTCCCAGAATCCCAATGTTCTTGTTTACGTCATTATCTATGTCAACTCCCAGAATCCCAATGTTCTTGTTTACGTCATTATCTATGTCAACTCCCAGAATCCCAATGTTCTTGTTTACGTCATTATCTATGTCAACTCCCAGAATCCCAATGTTCTTGTTTACGTCATTATCTATGTCAACTCCCAGAATCCCAATGTTCTTGTTTACGTCATTATCTATGTCAACTCCCAGAATCCCAATGTTCTTGTTTACGTCATTATCTATGTCAACTCCCAGAATCCCAATGTTCTTGTTTACGTCATTATCTATGTCAACTCCCAGAAT
>JAGGCT020004131.1:17500-27500 GCA_017654935.2 Phymorhynchus buccinoides
GTGCCACAAAGGCAAGATGACTTTCGAATATTTTATATCAACACTGACTTCCGTTGTGCGATAAAACCCGTAAGCTACTGGAGACAGTTTCTAAAATTGTAGACACACAAATCTCGTTTCGTTTCAACTGACATTTTGTGGACATGACAGAAAGTTGTTGATGATTACTATCAAACTGGGTTATGCTCTGAAGATTGTGATTGACATGTTCAGGCCTATTGTCGTGGATTGTCTGTGCGCGTGTGGGAAACGCTTTAAACGTTTGATGTGGAGACAACTAGTGTTCTTCTGAAGCGTTCTATTAAGGCGAAAACATATATATTTTGTTTCAATAATGTGATTGATTCACCGCTTGCAAATTAATCTGAACGTGTGCTGCTGGTGGTGTTCAGCTCATGCCTGCAGATTCAAGCCCGAAACCAGTGTATAAAGTGCAATATTTTGACGCCAAAGATTCACCATACTTCTACCCTAGAGACGTCTGTCCTAGCTTGGACTCTAGAAGTGATGTGCAATAGTTTGGCGCCAAAGATACACCATACTTCTACCCATAGAGACGTCTGTCCTAGCTTGGACTCTAGAAGTGATGTGCAATATAACCTACTTTACTGCGGGAATGCATGGACTCAATTGCCTTGTGCGGAGGTTTTCATGGTTTTGTTTTTGTCAGAAAGGCCGGGTTCACATTAGACGCGTAAGTTCCGTACGGAAACCCCCAAATAAGTGGAAGAAAGAAGGATAAAAGTTGACGCATTATGGGGACATTCGGACACGTGCGCAAATCTTTTCCCTTCTTTGTTTCACTTATTTATGGATTGCGCACGGGTTTCCGCATGGAATATCCGCTTATGTGTGTACATGACCTGAAACCTTTTTTTAAATTTTTTATCAAGAAGTTATGACAATATTTTAATGGAATCTGGAGAATGTCCAGCGTATTAACTATAAGAGCATTTCCGTAGAATTTTGGAGCGAATAGAATTTGGGACATAGAATTTATTTCCTTTATTTTTTATATTCCATCGGTTTCGGTAGAATTTTTTTAAGCCATCGTTTGAACGGAAGAGGTCATTATTTTGATTTAAAAGTGGATCCTGACGTGTTTCGCAAGAAACACGTCGAGATCACAGCCTTTTCAAAGATCGGAACACTCACTTTGCTCCGGTTTCCTAGAAATCAAACCGTCAAAACGGCGATTCCTCCTTGGCGGAGATGCCGGAGAGAGAAGCCATTTTGGACGGGGTGGGTGAAGCGTTTTCTTTTTTTGTAGTACAGTGGGGAAAAAAGGTTGGAGCTGTTTCCTTTGTTGTGAGCGAAACTCCTTTAGATAATCTGTATAAAATGTTTTTTTTAAATCGTGCAAACGATTTGGTCTAAACGCAGGCGGCCATTAGAAAAGAGACGGCACACGCCTTCTCTTTGGGTGAAATAATTTGACTTCCAGCACTTCCACCAAGGAGGACTTGAATCGCCGATTTGACGGTTTGATTTCTAGGAAGCCAGAGCAAAGTGAGTGTTGCAATCTCTGTAAAGGGTGTTTTCCTGGTGATCTGGACGTGTTTCTTACAAACACTCATCCGTCAGGGTGGCCCTTTACCATGTGACGTGTGCGTTTCAATCGCCTAACAGTTTTCATTCATTTTGCCAAGAGCTGTTTTGTTTTAGTGGTGTTACCTCGTTGACTATTGCCTACGGTGTTTGTTTAATTTGTTTAATCAGTGATATAATAGCCTTAATTGTGAATCACTATGTCTGTGTTGGATGAGGCGCAAACATCAACTTGTCTTTTGCTTTCTCCCTTTAATAGTTCCATCTCTTTGAATCCCCCCCCCCCTCCCCCACGCCGGTCAGATTGATGAACGGAGACGCGCATAGGTGGCTCACATCTTCCCTGCAGGTAGGAAGTTCGAAGATGAAGCCTTAGTTCGAAGACGAAGGTCATTGGTCAAAGGCCTGGTGCCGAAAATGCTGCCGATTCTTTGATCTGGCGTTTTGATGCTCTATGTTTTCCCTGCAGGTAGGAAGTTCGAAGATTAAGGTTAAGTTCGAAGATGAAGGTCATTGGTCAAAGGCCCGGTGCCGAAAATGCTGCCGGTGGCTGATCTAGCGTTTCCATGCTCTATACTTTCCTTACAGGTAGGAAGTTCATTGAAGGTCATTGGTCAAAGGCCCGGTGCCGAAAATGCTGCCGATTCTTTGATCTGGCGTTTTCATGCTCTTTATTTTCCCTGCAGGTAGGAAGTTCAAAGAAGCCTTAGTTCGAAGGTGAAGGTCATTGGCCAAAGGCCTGGTGCCGAAAATGCTGCCGATGGCTGATCTAGCGTTTTCATGTCTACATTTTCCCTACAGGTAGGAAGTTCAAAGATGAAGACTAAGTTCGAAGATGAAGGTCATTGGTCAAAGGCCCGGTGCCGAAAATGCTGCCTATTCTTTGATCTGGCGTTTTCATGCTCTATATCTTCCCTGCAGGTAGGAAGTTCAAAGATGAAGCCTTAGTTCGAAGGTGAAGGTCATTGGCCAAAGGCCTGGTGCCGAAAATGCTGTCGATGGCTGATCTAGCGTTTTCATGTCTACATTTTCCCTACAGGTAGGAAGTTCAAAAATGAAGACTAAGTTCGAAGATGAAGGTCATTGGTCAAAGGCCGGTGCCGAAAATGCTGCCTATTCTTTGATCTGGCGTTTTCATGCTCTATATCTTCCCTGCAGGTAGGAAGTTCAAAGATGAAGCCTTAGTTCGAAGATGAAGGTCATTGGTCAAAGGCCTGGAGCCGAAAATGCTGCCGATGGCTGATCGAGCATTTTCATGCTCTAATTATGCTTCCTTTCGTTTCTCACGTGTGGAACTTTATTATTTTAAGGTATGAATGAAAGTAAATGGAACTTAGTGGGAAATAAGGTCATCTCCTAAGAATGGTGGTTGTAGTTGTATTTTATTATACAAGTTTGTTATAGTTCATCAATATTTTTGTTATTCAGATTTTTATCCTTTAGATAAACAGCGTAATTTTGTGAAAGTTTAGGTTATTTAACCTTTACCGGACTTCTGGGGTCACCCACGACCCCTTGACACACAAAACATGTTATATCTCTAAAACTATTTAAGCAATCTTCATGAAATTTCATGACTTTGTCAAAAACGTAAATGGCTTTAAGTGTTACATTTTATTAATGTGTATAAAACATAAATGACGTAATATGACGCGTAATTTTGATATACCTGTCCGGATGACGGGGGTCTCCCACGACCCCTACTTTAAAGAGCACTGCAGTGCATTGAGTAGGGGTCGTGGGAGACCCCCGCCATCCGGACAGGGATAAACACATGGTGACTCATTGACAAGTAGGGGTCGTGGGAGACCCCCGCCATCCGGACAGGGATAAACACCTCGGAATTTGCTCTTTGCTGAGTAGGGGTCGTTCATCGTGTCCGTGTAGTCAAAAGCATGATCCGGTAAAGGTTAAAGAACTTTACTCATAATTTTTGGTATTTGGTACTTTATAGTCACAGAGGCGTCTCTGTGGAATTCGGGTTGCTCCCACCTGGAGAGAGCGTCGCAGCCAGAGGCGCGCCAGCCTTTTTAAAATTTTATTTACATGCAATTTGTGTGTGACTAATGAGGAAGAAAAATGGGGGTGGGGGTAAACTTTGACCATATGACAACTTTTTCGTTGCCACTGGGTTTAACGTATGCTAAGTGCATGGGCGCACGGGACCTCGGTTTATCATCTCATCCGAAAAAAACTCCACGTTCAGACCGTAAGGCCTAGTGCAGAGTGAGAGGAAAAATCTCCTGAAACCATTAATTTTGTGCACAGGTCGTGGTTGTCATTTGGGTACAAGCCACTTACACAATGTTGTAGATTTCAGATGGCTGTGTTGTTTGGCTTAAATAGGCTGTTATTCTCCAACAACACATACAAAAATAATTCGATGGCTTGGAGTCAAAACGGACTATCTTTAGATAAAAAAAAGACTGCAGAAATGCAAAAATCATAATCCCCATTTTATATTATTTGCAGTCTTTTTTAATGCACGTTAATAGTTTTTTGCAATAACATCAATAATAAGTCAATGGACTATCTAAAGATAGTCCGTTTTGACTCTAAGCCATCGATTTGATACAAAGACGTATAATGGCATGAACAAGCCTGAAGGCTGTGTGTTGCTTAAACTTGTCATTGCAAGGGATGACATTGTGATCAGTTATTGAACGTTCATGAACAGGTGTGATCATGAACCATATTGTGTGATCAGTTATTGAACGTTCATGAACAGGTGTGATCATGAACCATATTGTGTGATCAGTTATTGAACGTTCATGAACAGGTGTGATCATGAACCATATTGTGATCAACCATATTGTGGACAATATTGGGATTCCGTCACACGCTTTACATGTAGATGCGTTCACCGGTGGGTTTTTTCAATTTTGTGAAAAATCGTACATGCTATTTTGTGTTAAGTTTATGATGGTGATATTATTGTGTATGTAAATGCCAGTGTATGCTAGCTTTAATATGTACATGCCATTACTGTTTGATGTCACGCGTATATGCCATGTATTGAGATGTCATGTTATTTTGTGCTGATTGGAAAATAAAGGAAACTGTAAGTATAGGGGGGGATAGGATGGGGTGGGGTGGGAAGGAGGGGGGTAGCCTTTTTTTGTTTCTTTTTTTTTGCGGGGTGGGGAAGGAGGGGCTGTTAGGGGAGGGGTACTGGAGGTCGCGAGAGAGGTGGAGGTAAGGACCAATGCCCGGGGAGGGCAGTGGATCCCGCCTTTGTGTAAACATTGAAGCAGCGCTCTCTTGCACGCACCGTCAGTGCATCTGCGTGCCGAAGCTTCTCACTCCTTGCCCCTCACCTAGGCTAGCTAGATGGAGAGGTAGGTAGGCAGAGGGATGTTGTTTTGCTTTGTTTTGGGATTGTTGGTTTTTTGTTTTGTTAGGCTTGGAGGGGGTAGAGACTACCCTCCTCTCTCTCGTGTAGAATAGGTAGAAGATAGGTTAGGGCAGAGCTTCAGGTTGTCAGCGGGCCCGGATCATTGACCCATATTGATGATGATTCGACCCCTCATTTTGTGCAGTAAGGGGTCATCTGACTCATGAAGTCTGCAATGGAAGTTAAGTGTAATACTACAGAGACACATTGTTGGCCCATTATTTTGGAAATTGACCCATCATTTTCTGTAATCAGGGGTCATAGGGCCCGTGGAAACATCTGAAGCTCTGGTTAGGTTAGGTAAGATTGGTAGGTAGGTAGGTAGATAGGTAGAGGGGTTGTTATTTTGTTTTTGTTAGGCTTGGAGGGAGGGTAGAAACTACTCCCTTTCTCTCGTGTAGAATAGGTAGAAGATAGGTTAGATTAGTTAGATAGGTAGGTAGGTAGGTAGGTAGAGTTTTGTTTTGGGATTGTTGTTGTTGTTTGTTGTTGTTGTTAGGCTTGGAGGGAGGGTGGGCACTACTCCCTTTCTCTCATGTAGAATAGGTAGAAGATAGGTAAGTTTAGATAGATAGGTAGGTAGGTAGGTAGGTAGGTAGGCAGAGTTCAATTGGGGTTTTGAGTAGCTCATGGTACGATGAAAGTACACCCACCCCCCTCTTGTTTAGAATAGGTAGATGGTAGGTAGATGGTAGGTAGGTTGGTAAGTAGACCAGTAACGTACCTCTGAAAGCTGCTATCATGGTTTGGCATAACTGTGAAGTTGGAATTGATACTTAATTAATTAGGAGCTATACAGTAACTGATTTTCAACAGTAACGAACAATCCTGGCACAGCCTGGTCTGTTCTGAACAACTAGGAGGCATTAGCAACTGGCTCTGGGTACTGCTGCCGAGGGATTAGTTGACTTGTTGAACAACTAGGAGGCATTAGCACTGGCACTGAGTACTGCTGCCGAGGGATTAGTTGACTTGTTGAACAACTAGGAGGCATTGGCACTGGCTCTGGGTACTGCTGCCGAGGGATTAGTTGACTTGTTGAACAACTAGGAGGCATTAGCACTGCTGCCAAGGGATTAGTTGACTTGTTGAACAACTAGGAGGCATTAGCACTGGCTCTGGGTACTGCTGCCGAGGGATTAGTTGACTTGTTGAACAACTAGGAGGCATTAGCACTAGCTCTGGGTACTGCTGCCGAGGGATTAGTTGACTTGTTGAACAACTAGGAGGCATTAGCACTGAGTACTGCTGCCGAGGGATTAGTTGACTTGTTGAACAACTAGGAGGCATTAGCACTGGCTCTGGGTACTGCTGCCAAGGGATTAGTTGACTTGTTGAACAACTAGGAGGCATTAGCACTGGCTCTGGGTACTGCTGCCAAGGGATTAGTTGACTTGTTGAACAACTAGGAGGCATTAGCACTAGCTCTGGGTACTGCTGCCGAGGGATTAGTTGACTTGTTGAACAACTAGGAGGCATTGGCACTGGCTCTGGGTACTGCTGCCGAGGGATTAGTTGACTTGTTGAACAACTAGGAGGCATTAGCACTGGCTCTGGGTACTGCTGTCGAGGGATTAGTTGACTTGTTGAACAACTAGGAGGCATTAGCACTGGCTCTGGGTACTGCTGTCGAGGGATTAGTTGACTTTCCCCACACCAGCTGACTCAAAGTCCTCTTGGCCAACAGCTGGGCTAAGCTTGCCTTCAGGTAGCCACAAAAAAAGCGATGTACATTTTCAGGGAGAGGGAAAAGAAGAAGAAAAATGACTCGAAGCAAATCTAGGCTTCTGCAGAAAACTTTGACTCGGGAGATTGAATTTATTTATTGTCTAAAAAATCATTACTTAATGCGAGTTGAGTAGTTTGTAGACTATGGGCCAAATTAGTTTCCGGAACTTAAACTCAGTAAGGATTCTGGAACCTAAACTCAGAAAGGATTCTGCTTCTGCGTTCCCAGGCCATATGGCCCTAATGGGTAAGGTACATATGTGTCAGGTTTTCAGTTTTCACTGGTCTCCCCGCTGCGTACAGCCGACACATTCCGATTTCGGAGGAGCTGAAAGGAGAAACATTATTTGGAAGATGTTTTTTTTAAGGCAGGAGAATGGGCCAATAAGTCAGAAAGATAGTAGACGATAGAAAACAAAGGGAAAAGGCAGAGTCAAAGAGTGGCAGATTAGAGGAAGTTACAAGCACAGAACTTCCAGAAGGTGAGGGAACTATTTATACGAAAGACCCCCCTATATCCCCACGGGCAACTCAGTAAGGGTAATAATTTGTAGACCATGGGTAAAAAACGTCTGTCAGGGTAACAATGATTAATATAAGTTGAGTAATTTGTAGAAGTAGTTTCTAGAACTTATACTGTGCTGTTTATTTTCTATACAAAGAGGGGTATGTGTTAGCTAGATAGAGATCGAGGGATATGTGTTAGCTAGATAGAGATCGAGAGGTATGTGTTAGCTAGATAGAGATCGAGGGATATGTGTTAGCTAGATAGAAAGAGGGGTATGTGTTAGCTAGATAGAAAGAGGGGTATGTGTTAGCTAGATAGAGATCGAGGGATATGTGTTAGCTAGATAGAAAGAGGGGTATGTGTTAGCTAGGTAGAGATCGAGGGGTATGTGTTAGCTAGACGGAGATCGAGGGATATGTGTTAGCTAGACAGAGATCAGGGATATGTGTTAGCTAGACAGAGATCGAGGGATATGTGTTAGCTAGACAGAAAGAGGGATATGTGTTAGCTAGAGATATGTGTTAGATAGATGGAGGGATAGATGCTAGTTTGATAGAGTAGTGAGTTAGCTACATAGAGGGATATGTGTTAGCTAGATAGAGGGCTGTGCTAGATAGAGGGATATGTGTTAGCTATATAGAGGGATATGTGTTAGCTATATAGAGGGATATGTGTTAGCTATATAGAGGGCTGTGCTAGCTAGAGGGATGTGTGTTGCTAGATAGAGGGATAGGTGTTGGCTAGATAGAGGGATAGGTGTTGGCTAGATAGAGGGATAGTAGCTGGATATATGATAGCTAGATAGAGGGGGGGGGGGGGGGGGGGGGGGGCACGTGTTAGCTAGAGGGATAGAAATTAGCTATAAAAAAAAATAGCCCCCTGGGACGACATGCGTTAGCTTGTCCTTTGAGTCGTTTTGTGTGTGTGTTTCATTCTTTTAGTATAATGATTGTAAGCGCCCTAAATATTCATTATTATTAATATGTTTACATTTTTTTTTCCTTTGTAATCTTCAAAGATTACTCTGTGATTGACTCTGGAAATCTTGAATAAAGATGAATTTATCGAATCTTAAGAGCTTTTGTTTTCATTTCTTCAAGAAAGTGTTCAGTTATATTTCTTTCAACTGTATTCAAACGAAACTTCAAAGTGCTGTTCATTTTCTTCATTTGACTTCTTACATTAAACAATTGACAGAAAAAAAGTCTACCTTCAGCGGGATTCGAACCTGCGTGCACCAGAACACGCAACAGTATATTTTGTCTAACTCGGCAAGCCCTCTATCCACTACACCACACAGCTCGCACAATGTCTGATGTGAAAACTAATATATATCATTTAAAATCAGAAAATTAATTTTTAAAAAAAACCACACCCTTCTTGAATGCTTTATTGAAGACAGAAAAAAATTGCAGTTTTTGTTTGTTTGTTGAAATGAAAAAAAATTGCCTGCTGTGACCGTTCTGGGTTTTTGGGGTACGTGTTTTTTCCCCCTTCAGTATAGCTGAAGTGTTCTGCTCCCACCCATGAGAAGGCTCAAAGCATATTGCTCTTGGTTACTTGGTGATAGTTGAAAGAGCCACAATGTGGCATTATCTCAACGGAAACTAGGGGAGAGCATACCCTAATCTATGTTTATGACCTGGCCAGCCAGCGCCCGTTCTGCTTTTGCTCGGGAACAAGACTGAAGACAGAAGTTTGGCATAGTAGCCTATGGAGGGTTTTTTTCCGGTGTTTGTTGTTGTTAGTGGTGTAGTAGTGTTTTAAAGTTCACTTCTTTACTACAAAAGACTAGCATTTTTTTTAATGTATTATTTTTTACAAAGGGGAAATTTTGCACACTTCAGCTATCTCATACTCGTCATGCACACACGGGCAAGATTGCTTTCACACATTGTTTATAATGTCTGTGGTTTGTGTCCGATTATTGTTATAAAGTTATGGATGTACATGATATTCGATTGCACCTGATGCCCTATGTATTTTTTTAATCACCTAAAAAAAAAGTATTTATTATTTGTTTTGGCTGAAACAATGTCATGTATGAAACATTGTGAGTGTGTGTGTGTGTGTGTGTGTGTGTGTGTGTGTGTGTGTGTGTGTGTGTGTGTGTGTGTGTGTGTGTGTGTGTGTGTGTGTGTGTGTGTGTGTGTGTGTTGTAGTGTAGGAGTGTGAATGTCTGAGAAAGAGTGCACGCAGAAGAATGTGCATGTCCTGATGTAATGGTTCTTATCTACGTTGTGTATTAATTGTTATGACTGTGCGTTGTAGCTGTTTGTATCATGCACACACGACGTGGCGGGTTGTTGTTATGACTGTGCGTTGTAGCTGTTTGTATCATGCACACACAACGTGGTGGGTTGTTGTTATGACTGTGCGTTGTAGCTGTTTGTATCATGCACACACAACGTGGTGGGTGGTTGTTATGACTGTGCGTTGTAGCTGTTTGTATCATGCACACACGACGTGGCGGGTTGTTGTTATGACTGTGCGTTGTAGCTGTTTGTATCATGCACACACAACGTGGTGGGTGGTTGTTATGACTGTGCGTTGTAGCTGTTTGTATCATGCACACACAACGTGGCGGGTTGTTGTTATGACTGTGCGTTGTAGCTGTTTGTATCATGCACACACAACGTGGTGGGTGGTTGTTATGACTGTGCGTTGTAGCTGTTTGTATCATGCACACACGACGTGGCGGGTTGTTGTTATGACTGTGCGTTGTAGCTGTTTGTATCATGCACACACAACGTGGCGGGTTGTTGTTATGACTGTGCGTTGTAGCTGTTTGTATCATGCACACACGACGTGGCGGGTTGTTG